>CM041782.1:65964894-66008627 GCA_023374045.1 Limonium bicolor | reverse complement strand
TGTGCAAAAAATTGATTGGAACTTGTCACCCTGCTTGAACATCAGCCACACGCCACAACCTGAATAAATGAACAAAGAATTTGCAGTTCACATTATATTTGCTTTATGAACTGAAGATTTTTTAGCATACATACTAGACTAGAGGTTATAGGTAAGCATAGAATTCAGATTACGATTCAGAAAGCTGCCAATTCGAGGTTTATCTAGATCAATGGTTATGCAGTAAACAGCGAAAGGATAAACACTGCTCGAAAGAAACCAACCTCTTTCATTTCTGTGCCTGGGAGAGGTTCTCCATCCATGTCACAAGGTTGATAACTCATCGACTCACTCCATTTACCGGTCATTAAGAGTTTTGGCTCCTCTGCTGCATTATATACATAACCATCTACTTCATATCTACCAGACCTGCATGCAGAGTCCACCTCAACTATGTTCAAAGAAACCCCCGAAAGAATAGCATGTTAGTCTAGAGTAAAAGGAAAGAAAATGATGTTGGAGAACAATACCCGAACCAACCGCAAGGTTGGAAGTAGAGTACAACTTTATCTCCGGTGTTTAGATTAGTCATTATCATTTCACCAGGTGAATCTACCCAAGTACGCCCAAAGATCAGGTTGTTAACCTTGGTGGGAGGTGGCACCAAGTCCAAAACCACACCATCTCTCTTGAGAATCACACGAGTTCTACATGCACATCAAGATAGAGTTAATTACTTTAAATTCTGCAAACATAGAAAATGGTTTTCTTTTCCCCAGAAAACAACTTCTCTTGAAAGATGGTGGCAGCAGGTCAGAATTGACATCATCTTTTTCAAATCTAAGGCATTTAACATCCCTCATACAATGGGCAAGTAACTTAATGTACGACTGGAAGTTTCTCATAGCATGTAGACAAGTATCAATAAACACCAAATCCGTGTAACTATTACTAGGCATGTAAACAGAATCCTTGATAGACATTGCAGAACAAAAAATATAATCCATGGATACTGAACTGATTAAGAACATCATATGCTTACCTTCCAACTGGATAAACATCCACAGAGTTCCCTAGATACTTGGTCTTCAGCTTCGATGTCACATCATATGTAAAATGTAGGTTTTCAGCATGTCCAGCACTCATAGGAGGGTGATGACTGACCTGGAAATACAAAAAGTAAAAGAATTGATAACACTTTGAACAAAGAATATGGCATGACCAAGCGTGTAAGTTCTCCTGATGGAGGACAGACCTGCTCCGATATAAATGTAATCCCATTATGGTTCACCATTTCATAAGTCTCACCAAGAATGGGGTTAAATGGCTTCCAGGTACGCTGATAAGCATAATACACAGAAACAGCCCAAGATGCTGCATTCACAAATATAATAATTAGATACAATTAGAAACTTTCACGGCAATACCTATTATAAACCAAAGGACAGAATACACTCACATGCATAAACCAGCCTCAAGTAAGGATCTTCACATTGATCTGCCAAATCAAGTAGATGGCAGTATTCCATCAACTGTTACAGTGATAAACTTCTCCATCAGAATTACATCTTTCGAAACCTTACACCACAGGTACGGGTTCAAAGTGTGATTGTGACAGAAACAAACCTCAGCCATTTTCTGAAGCATAGTCATAGGCTCGAATATAATGACCGGAAGTGTCACCATTGATGTTACATCAGAACCAATATAGTTTTGCATCATCTTCCAGTAGCTATCTCGTTCCTACAGCAAAAAGAAAAACCTTTCAACGTTTACAAAAGAAGAGGAAAGCTTTTTTAAAATAAAATCCTAGAAGGAAAAGGTGTTTTAAAAAGAATTTTTCAACAAATTAGAAATTAAAGTACCAGAAACTCAATACATTGATTTCTTCATGCATTATCGTCAGTTTTCAAATAATTAAACTTAAGCTAGAGAAAGATTCACAAATATATATGTATAGAAATCAGAAAAAGGAAAATCACAAGACTTACCTCCTGCTTCCACCTTCCTCTTCTAGCTTCTTCTTCTGCATCCTCCTCACCCCCCTCAGGGTTTATAACTTCCAAATTTTCATAGCCAAGCAGCCTGAAAGAAAGGAGGTTCGTCAGTTTAAAAGAGTGCACATGGATGGCACAATACTACGCATAATCGACTATATGTATTTGAAACCTTGAGCGTGAACAAAGTACAAATATGAAAGCTTTCAGGTTCATAATATCATCACGTATCCAGTATAATTAGTTCGATTATACTGCATGGAGCTTCTAAAGAAGCAGAGGATCAACAGTACCACTCACCAGTCAAATACTGCATGGAACACAATAAATGGTCATCACCTCAACTGTCAGCACAAGCATACCAACTAATCCAAAACCGGAAATAACACGGTGAAGTTACCAAAAATCAACTTGAATTACTGGTTTCAATACTCACAGATAAAAGCTTAGTAGGAATACAGAAAGGTAAGGGAATTTAAGTCCCTTTTGAGTAATTGATCTGCACAATCCAACACATGGGAAAAGATGAAAAAGGGAGTGTCATTACCCGTTGACGGATCTATGCATAGCATTGCTAAACATCGTTAAGCTAGACGACATGGCTGCGAAAAATCCCTTATTTTCATTCTTCTTTTCGGGGCTACTCATTATTTTCCAAACTGAATTCAGGGCAAAATCACTCCAGAAACGATTATAAACAATTCTAAAACCTTTCCTGAATTATGCCCAGATCAATCGATCACGACGGAGCTAAAGCGGAGGAAGATGATACGGAGCTAGGACACTCGCTGTTTGCTATTCCGACAAGGTGATGAAAAAGGGCAAGTGATGGCAGATCGTTGCTATTCGCGGAATCGGCAAGGCTAGATTTGTAATTCATTGACTGGAGAGTTACTACTATATTCAAATTGAGTCTACCTTAGTTTAAATAGGTTTTTTCCTTTATGAACCTTAAAGTGGTTTAACTCGTAAGGAAATTTGTAAAAATTAATTCTTTTTTAAGTATTCTCTAATTAAAATTTTAGGAAAATTACATCCCCACCCATAACGTTTGGTGAAATTACACACCCCACCCACGAGGTTTCAAAAATTACTTTGTCCACCCATGTGGTTTCCTCTATTTTACATCTGGCAACTTTTTTAATATTTGATCAACTTAAACAAGGCTTAAATGTTGTCCAAAATTGATAAAACTTTACATGGATGATGCTAAGGTATTATATTTTTGTCCAATGCCAAATCCAAAGTTTTTTAAGGTCATATATGACCAGTGGGACCAATGAAGATACGTTCACATGTTATTTGTTTCATTGGGTCCCACGGATCACATATGAGCTTAAAAAACTTTACATTTCACGCTAGATCAAAATATAACACCTTAGCATAGTCCATGTAAAGTTTCATCAATTTTGGATAACATTTAACCATCTTTTAAGTTGATCAAATATTAGAAAAGTTGTTGGATGTAAAATAGCGGAAACCACATGGGTGGGCAAAGTAATTTTTGAAACCTCGTGGGTGGGGTGTGTAATTTCGCCAAACGTCATAGGTGGGGGATGTAATTTTCCCTAAAATTTTTGTTTCAAGTTTAAATAATTATTATAAAATTACAGTTTTTTTGGTTTTTTTCATTTTCCTATAATAACTTACCTATTGTTATTGTTAGTATGATTCCCACGAAACTAATACTAAACACTTTGTAAGACTAAATGCAATGAGTTGAGTGTTTAGAGTATCACCAGGATTGAATATGGTTAGGATTGTGGTTAGTATATAAGAAGGTGTTAATGAACACAATGTTTAAGCGTTTCAGTCTCTAGGAATATAACTTAATTCACAAGTTTCACTTATATTCTTTAATAAGTTGAGTACTGAATGTTCTTTCATCAATGTGTCCTTTTCATAAATGAGGTTGGCGGGTGTATTTATAACCATACAAGGTAGATAAGTTGATGACCTTCATTGTTAGTGACCTTTAGACGAAAAATGGCTAGTGATGGTTTGGGGTCGTATCATGCCTTTCAAATCAAGTATGCCTCAAAATACCCAAGTGAATGACCTACATGCTTTTAAGAGACTAAGATTCAATCAATGGCCTCAACAAGTGAACAACAAGATATCGAGTAACACCCTTGTGGTGAGTTTAGCCTTCATCAGAACATGTCAACATGCATTGGAGCTTGCTGTCCTAGTGGGTAGCCTCTGTTTATGCTCTGAAATGAAGCACGATTACCTCAGATTTCTGTTAGGAGTGATTCGTCGAGACTGATCTTCTCTAGTTGCGGTAGATGTGTTGCTTAGTCTGTTATGCTTTCTAGATGTATTTCCTAATCTTCAAACTTTGTTTGCACTGTTGGTTATCGGGTGCCTAGTATTTCAAATTTTCAAATATGTCGGTATGGCTTCTAGTTTTGAATAGAACTTTATTGAGAATAGGGGGTTTGTCCCTTTCAAAAACAAAGTGACTGATGTGTTTCTTATTTGATGTTTAATAGAAGTTCCAAGTGTTATCAAAAAAAGTATGCCTCAAGTCTTGTGTCTTATCAATAAGAAGCTTGATGACGCTGTAAACTTGCAAGGATGATCTGAATGTAGAATTTAATGCTAAGCCTAGTCGTTGGCATTTATGGGTACAAGATTTAGTATCCTTTATGTGCCACCCTCAAAATTATTCCATGTAATAACACATCCCTAGTCACGCTTTACCCACTTGCTTCACTTGGAGAATCTAATGGGTGTTGCTCTTAGCTCCTTACCTTAGTCTAGCTGGCGTGAGCTACTGGAAGGCTCATTCGGGGAGCCCAATAGGCTTCTTTAATGGATTTCATTGGCTATGAAATACCCCAAACCTAAGTATGCTAAGTAAACATCAAGTTATGATGTAATAAGGCTAAAACATGCCTTAGAAAGATTGGTAGACAATTTAAACCAAGGAAAACATAAGGAATCGCCATAAGGGAAATTTAAGCAAAAATGTGCTCTAAGTTTGGAGTGACTTTGATTAGCACCCAAATATCATTATAAAACCTTATTAACATGCTAATGGACATGTTAAATCAATTACCAAAGAAAACCAAGCTCAAAAACAAGCTTAAATACAAAATGTGCTTTAAGACTCCTTAAAGCACCCTTTTGAGAAATTGTCTTAGAAATGAGTTTTGAGTGACTAAATGCCCATGATTACACCTTAATCAACATGTGTACTAATTAGTATCACATTAGGAAGCCTAAGTCAATGAGAAACCAAAAATTTCACAAATTTGTGCACTAATTTGTGAATAGTGCCTAGTTTAGGCTTTAGTTAACATAAGTCAATAAGTTGGTCAACCAAGACCATAAGTATCTTGTATATAAGGGGGGGGAATGGTTTTTAAGGCTGGTGACTCACCCATGTGCCAGCAACTAAAGGAAAAGAAGAGTAAACTTGTAATAGTACTATTTGCTTTTTAAAAAGAAAATCTTACCTTTTAACCTACCTCTCTCCTCTCTTCTTCATTTCTTTCTTCTTCCACCGATTTTCTTCTTCTCTCTGTTCTAAAGCTGTCAAAGCAGCACCCATGGCACCACCATCTTCATTTGTCCACCAAATGTTCATCTTAGCTCCAAATCCAAAACTAAGCATAGATTTCTCTTAGTTAGATCAAGGCCTTGCTTCCTATCTTTTCAAAATTTGAAAAGCTTCATTTTGGAGCCATGGGAAATTGCCATTAGAGGAGGAAAAACTAGCTTGAGGTGTTCATTGTCTTCTCCATTCATTCAAGGTAAGGAAAATGTAAGAAAAACCAAGTTTCCATCACTTTCCCTTCATAACCGAGATTCATCTCTTCATGGGACCTTGTTTTATCTCTTGTTCTAGCTTGATTCTATTCTCCAAAGACTTGAGGAGGTCTTTTCTTGCTTCATTATGAAAGCCATTCCAAAATTCAAAGGTAAACATACACTTTTAAGCTTTAAAACACATTTTTTAACCTAAGGATGAGTTCTATGAGTTTAGGCATATTGCTCAGTACTCATTAGATTATTTGAATGTGGATTAGAACATTGGCAAGAGGATTGAATTCCTTGCCGATATTCAATCAAGAAAACCAAAGGAGGGAAGTAAGAGAAGCTTGAGAAAAATAAGGTAAATTGCTTACCTAATGGTGGTTTAAGGTTTAAGGAATGAGTTTTAGATGAGTACTAATGTAGCTTAGATCTTACATTAGGTAATGGGTTATATAACCTAGGAAAAAGAATTTAAACAAGCTTGTGAACTTGTAAATAAGGAGCCAATGGGAATTAGTTAGTAAGATAAGCTTAAGGTGAATTAAGAGAACATTTATGTTGCTATGGGAGCATTGTTGTGTGTATTTGCAGGTTGAAAGCTTTTATATGTGGGAAATTCAGTGTTTAAGTTTAAGTCATTTAAGGGCCTAAGAGCCATGTCATTTAAGAGCCTTAGTGCTATGCAATTTAAGATTATTCACTATATTGAGTTTGTTGTGAATGAGTAGATTTGGGTGAGAACATATGATGAGGAAGGACATAATGAGGGTGAGATGATTGAATGAGAAAAACAATGCATTTGGGCATGATAATATACTAGAGGAGCTATGGCGAAATTTGAGTAGAAAACAAAGTGTTTAAGTGTGGTTGTGAATTGATATGACCTAGGATTTACTAGGAGTCATTAAAAAGGAAATTTGGGTGGAAAGGAGTTAACAAGTTGTTCTTGAGGATTAGAATGACCTAGAGTTGTCTAGGAGAAATTAGAGGTTAGGAGGGTGTAATTTGTGTGTTGAGATTGTGTACTAAGGATTTGAGTGTTCACGATTGTATTAAGGGTGAAAAACTAAATGTTGGGTGTAGTGATATACTAAGGAAGCCATGTCAAAATTTGGAGAGGAAACTAAGTGTTTAAGGTGTTCTAAGAAGATTTTATGACTAAGGATGTTCTAGTAACATTAAGGGTTGTTTTGGTGAAAATGGATAAACTATGGAGCTCTTGAGTACTAGGAAGACCTAGTAGTGTCTAAGAGGGGCTAGGGGTTACAATGGTGAATTTAATGCACCAAAACCATGGTTAAGGAAGCTAGGAAACTTGTACAAAGTTTGAACAGAAAACAAGGTATAATGACTTGTAAGGATGTAAGCATGTGCTAGATTATATATAGCTTTGAGAAGTTTGAGTAAAGCAAATGGGTATGCAAAATGATGCTTGGGGGAGTAGTTAAGATGGTTGTGAAGAAACATAATGATTAGTTGAGGTCTTAGGCAAAATCTACATGTTGGAAGTGTAAGAAACTAAGCATAAGGTGTTAGGAGTTTTTATAAGAAATTGAGTGAAACATCAAGGAATTTAGAATGAGTTTGATGGATGAATTAGGAGGATTTTAAGGTGCTAAAATGATGTTAAAACATGCTAGAATACTTGTGGAGAGATTAGGAAAAGATTGGATAAGATTTGAGGTTGAACAGAGGTCAAAAACTACAATTCTGGACACTTTTCGTGTTGGTCCGGGTTTGTAAACAAGTACACAAACCCGGACCACACTGAAAACACGGTGGAGACTAGAAATTGTGTCTGGTCCGGGTTTATATCCAAGTACACAAACCCGGACCAGTGTGTTTTTAAGGCAGAAACTTTAGCCGAGAGATGGTCCGGGTTTACAACCTTGGACACAAACCTGGACCACTCTAAAAAGGCTCCAGAAAGTTTAAAAATGGGGTTTTAAGGTTGGGACTTGTTTGGTAATGATATTATAAGATTATTAGGACATAATTAATGGCATATAATGGTCATTAGGGGCATAAACAAGCTTAAGAAATAATGAGAAGTAAGTGGCTTTTGAGGTTAAGGTTAAACTAAAAGGACTTAGTGATTAATAGTGGGTAAACATTAGCGGTTAAGTAAGTTAAGTAAGTTGGGATGAATTGAGTAACAATAACCTAAAACTGAATGAATGTTTTAGGGTTTGAGAATTTGGACTCCGGAGGAGAGTAAGCAGCCGAACGACCAACGGTGAACGGTACAGTTTTCTTGTGACCTGCTTGCTAACGAGGTGTCCCTCGACTTGTGTGTTATTTGTTTTTGTGTGCCCACTAAACAAGATAAAGCATGCAACCGGAATATTATGTTTATTGTATTGTTGTGTGATGTTTGAAAACCAACACAACTTACCGTGAGAACTTACTAACTAATGTTTAGTAAAGAATTGTGTGAGATTAAGGAACACTCCCAAATATTGTTTTCTTAGTAACCGAAAGAGGTTAACTAACAACATTAACTTGAGACTTTCTACTAACTAGAACTTGGGGGGAGTGAGGAATCCGGAATGGTACCGGCACATGTGTATTGGGGGAGGTCGGTATCCTTATCAGATACCGACTTCCAAATAAGACTTGTCTTCGGACTCGTCGCCTAGAGTTGACATATAGACTCGACCTCCTCGGACTTCTAGTTTTAGGAGGGAGGCATACTAAGATGGTGTGGGGGGATCTAGCCTACATCCCCAACAAACTAAGAAATGTTGTTTATTGTCGGTAAGTGTACTGCTGCTGGCTAGGGTTAACCAAGCTCTACAAAAATAAACAACGAACTAAGGGCTAACCAATTCTATTTAAAGAGTGGTTTGTATTCTGAGATTAAGATAAGGTTTGAGATTAGATACAACCATTTCTATTTAAAGAGTGGTTTGTATTCTAAGTCTGAGATAAGCTACAACCATTTCTATTTAAAGAATGGTTTGTTTTCTAAGACTAAGATAAGGATTAAGATTGAGGTGAGATAAGGTTGGGCTAAGATTAAGAGGAAACATAACTTAAGGAGTTAAATAATTGACTCACTAATTAAGGGAACACATTTAAGTCGTTCATTGTGTTTGAACTTTGATTGTTCATACTTGGCTTATTGTTTATTGCACTTTTCCATTATGTTGTGCATCTAATCAACCTCCATGCTATCGACAATTAGTCGTCGTAGCCACGTTAGCTTGGGGGCCATGAGAGGATCGTACCAGCAATTTTACTGACCCCCTTTGGGGGCTGTTTTTATTTTGCAGGTGAACGTCAGAAGGCGACCGTCATGAGAGTAAGATGGGGTAGATGTATTACGGGTTTAAGTGCGACCTACGAGTTGTGCATGTACTCTCGTATGGTAATTTGAGTTAGTAAGTTGTATAGGATGTGAGGAGATTGTAAGAACGTTATGTAATTTGGTTAAGGCTTGTAAGTACTAATGTTCGGTATATTCAGGTCCATCAGACCGTAGCTAGATCTTGGAGATTTTAGAATGCCTAGTTGGTCACGTGGGTGACTAACGACGGTAACACCAAATATTGTAAGAAATCAGTTGCGGAGTTAATATAAGTGAATGGATGTTTATGAGGTAAGTATGGTTTTATGAGTTGGGGTGTTACAGGCTAATAGGGTTAAACTGTCACGGAAGCTTTCATGAGGAAGTGTAACAAACATTGTTGTTTAGCTCTTGCCTAATGTGTCAGTTGCATAGAATCACCTTTATCAATTAATACAAATTATTCAAAAAATTCATTTTATAATCTTTCAAAGATAAAAAGAGATACACTAGTATCTTTTTCAGATTTTACAATAGTAAGTTTCAAACTTTATTTACCTATGTAACATGGATAATTATTATTAAGTACTAGGGATGATTTAGGTTACTTAAATTTTTCTTTGTTTGAAGACAAAAAAAAAGTAAAAAAAAAACTTGCATTTTGAATTGACGAGAGTATATAATAGTTACAACATGTCTTAAATTCATTAGTATTAGCTCGAAGTGTAGAGTGTGTTTTTAATAATAGCTCGTTTGAATTCAGTCTTTTTTCAAAGTTTAGTTGAGAGTGTATTCGTTTAGAATCCGTTAGCTTTACCTGATTTTTTATTGTTGTTGCAAAATAGTGATAAGATTGGTGAATACTGCAATAGGGAAGAGATCCCGATGAATTTACTGTTGTATTGAATTCAATGTGTCGGCTGAGCTAAGCTTTACATGAATACCCTAGTGTCTATATATAGTCTCTTTACATTATGTAACTTGGACTGTACAATGGACTGAACAATATGTAACTAAAATAAATACAGATGTGGGCCTATTATGTAATCTCAGAGTCCGGCCCATGTTCACTTGTGAGCTGTCTATGAAATACCCAAACCTTAATATATAATTAATTATTTAATTATGATTTTCTAAGGCTAATTAAGCCCTCAAGATCATTGGTGAAGAAATAAAAACCAAAAAGAAAGAGAAAATGCGTAAAAGTCACAAAACGTGAAAACGCGTATTTAATTATTTTAGGAGGTACATGACCTTCATTAGGGTTATAAATATATTTTTATACCTTAATTACACACTAAGAACATGTGGGAAAATTCCGGAAGAAAACGGATCCGAACAATGCGTTAAAACGCTAACGGAGTCTTAAAGTGTGTTTTTCGAGAAAACCCGAAAACATGACTTTAAACAGTTAAATGACCCCATAAAAATCATAGTTGATTATGTAACTATAATTAAACATTAATGGGAGTTTAATAACCATTAAAATAAAAGAAACGAGAAAATTTCGGAAGACGGTCCCGGTTAGCGAATAGTGCTAAACCGGGTAAATAAACGAGCGTTTTCTGTAAAAGACGAAAAACGCTCCAGCGGGTATGCATTAGTGGGCCGGTTTTATTAATGTAGACAGCCCACTCATATAAGACTAGTTAACTAATTAATTTAGTCAAAAGCAAAAGTAGAGAGAGACCACTTATACCCCCACTCTCTCTCTCCTCTCATTTCTCTCTTTCCTTTTCTCTTACCTCCCTCTCTTTCTTCCTCCACCGATTTTTCTCCTCCCTCTCTCTGGTTTGGACGTTCTTGAAGCCCTCCCATGGCTACTCCCTCTTTCTCTCCATGCCCAAGCTTCATACAAGCTCCAAACACAAAAATAATCACATATTCTTCTTCCTCTCATCCTCCTCTATCATTCTCTCTTTTTAAAATTCCAAAAGGATGAAGTTGACCTCCATGGGTTTCCCCCATTTGAAGAGAAAATGGAACCAATGCGGAGCTTGGAGTATCCTCTTCCTTCTAAGGTAAAAATTTCCAAGAAAAGGTCATTTCCCCTTCGTCCCATGCTGTAATCGGTTTTTCACCATTTTTGATACCTTGTTTTCTCCTTGTTTTTGAGCTCCAATTTAACCCTTCAATGGTGGAGTATTCCCCTTCTTGATTCAAGGGTGAGAATCTCTCGTAAAAGCTTCAAAAAGGTAAACCCTAACTTGTGTTCTAAGCCCTTTGATTTGGATTGAGATTTTCTAAGGGTTTAGGTAATTAATTATGTTTTTATGTTCTTGGATGTTGGGATGGAGTTTGGAAACTCCATTCCCTCTCAACCGATTTTGGAGAAGATGAGGAGCAAGAGGAGAATTAAGGAGACATGTGAGATTAAGGTAAGAAATCCACCTTAAACCTTGTTTGTAATTATTTAAGTGTTTGGGATGGGTAAACAAATTAATGAACCCAAAATTGTGGATTGAAATCTATGTTGGAAAGTGTTTAATTGCTTTTGGAGAGGTTTGTGAATTAATGGTTGAATTAAGGGCCTTAAGAGCCAAATGTTTTGAGTTGTGATTGATATTATGGTTATTGAGTTTATGGTGATTATGTTGTTGATGATGGAATTTGAGGATTTGTTATCTGCTGGTAGGACCCTTGAAAGGGTGTGGCTATATTAGGGATGAAAAGGATGAGAATTGGTGAGGATGAATGTATATATATTATGGGGTGGTTATGGCAAAATTCTAGTAGAAAATGAGTAATTGAGGATGGCTTGATGGATGAGAGAACTTAGGTGTTCAATTGGGTTGTTTAATGTTGATTAGAGTGGAGTGTTGGCTTTGTAATGGTGAATGAAAAATGGGGTTAAGGGAGTGCAAAAAAATTATAGCACAATGGTGCTTGATGATTTGGAAGTTCAAGGAAAGGAATGGGTGTTTGTAACTTGTGAAACAAGGGGTGAGTGTAGGTTTTTAGAAGTGCAAATTTTGGAAGGAAATCACCTTTGTTAACCAAGCTTTTAGGCACGTCCGAACTTCCGTCCGAACTTGGAAGTTCGGACATGCCCCGTTGTGTTAAAAAAAAATTTGGAGTTTTAAGTGTGTCCGGACTTCCGTCCGACCTTTGAAGTCCGGACGCTTGGAAGAATTTTTCTCAGATTTTCGCTTCGGCTTGTGTCCGACCTTTGATGTCCGGACACAAGTCCGGACGCTGGAAAAATAAAATTTCAGATTTTCATTCGACTTGTGTCCGACCTTTGATGTCCGGACACAAGTCCGGACGGTTGAAAAATTTTCCCAGATTTTTCTTGACTTGTGTCCGACCTTTGATGTCCGGACACAAGTTCGGACGTTTGGAAATTTTTCCCAGAATTTGCTTCGACTTGTGTCCGACCTTGGATGTCCGGACACAAGTTCGGACATAGTGCAGTGTTGACCAAAACCCTTGTTCAAAGTTAGAAAATGATACCCGATGATGGGGATTGATAAGTGATGGTGTTATAAGGTTGTTAAGGATATGTTAAGTGAGTTATAATGGCAATTAAGTGGATAAAGAGTTGTAAGAAAAATGTGAAGTTATAAAACTACTTAACGGGGTTAACCATGGGCGCATTAGTCGTTAAATAATATTACCCCGATGTTAATGGAGATAGTTATAATGTTACCAGTTGTTCAAAGAGTTTTCGAAGAACTTGTGATGGCACGTTAGAGTGAACCTTCGGTGACAGGTATGGTTTTCTTGCAACCTGTGTCCTACCGGATTACACCGGCTTGTATGCCAACTTGTTTTTCTGAGTGTTTGCCACCTTGCAAGATAAAGCATGAAATGAGTTTACAGTAATTCATTAATGTGGCGTAAATAAGTCCGATACCGTTTAACCTTAATTATGTGTTAAACCATGGCTAACTAACTCTAGGATCACATAAGCGATCGGTATTCGGTTTAAACATCCCAACCCACGGGAACGTACTAACTACGGCTATCCGTGCTTTAGTTGTATATTGTGGTTATGTGTGTGGTGTGTTGCCTTTGTTTAATGTATCGTTGTTAAACGAATGTTGTTGTCCATGTTTGTCGAATGGGAGATTACCTCCCTTGTGTGTGATTAACCAAGTTTATAACACCATATGGTGTCCTGTTGTGATAAGTTCCATAAAGGAACTACTAACTAATATGTATATACTATGGGGGTGAGGAATCCGGTCGTTCCGGTCGCGCGCGTTGTTTGGGAGTTGATGTATATATTTAGATTAACTCCCACTCTGTTATGTTATGGTTGTTTTTCCTTCTTGGATTACAATCACCCACTAGCTTAACCAAAGCTTACCTACCTCATTTTTATTCGGGGCTAGGGGGACTAATGTTATGTTAGGTTGCTTTCCTTCCTTGGATTGCAACCGCCCACAAGCTTAACCAAGGCTTACCTATCTCATCACTATTGGAGCTAGGGGGAAATTGTGTACGGTGTGATCGGGTATATATTATTACCGACACACCTATGTAATGTTATGTGTAATGGTGTGATCGGGTCTATATTAATACCTACTCATCTATGTAATGTTATGTGTGTTGTGTGCGGACCCATATTTGATCCGACACACTTTTAGTAAAGTGTACATAATCTAACAAGTAATGATGCGTTGACCTTGCTAGTTGTAACCCATCGGTTGGTTGTGTATGCTTATAAGCATGTTATGTGTTTATTGTTTTCTTGCATGCCTTAATAAAATAAACTGCATGCTCACTCGACAATTAGTTGTGCGTGGCCCGGTAGCATGCGGCCTGCAGGATTATCATACCAGCAAAGGTGCTGACCCCCTTTGGGGGCCCCCATACTTTTCAGGTACAATGAAGCTGGTGGCCATTCGAGAGTAGGACGGGGTAACTGTTTATGTATGGGTGGTTACTTAGTTTAGCGTGATAACAATGACGAAATGTATTAAACTTGGTACAGTTTGGATTGTAGATGTATTTGTTTCAGTTTATAGTGGAGTTGTAAATGTAAGGTGTAATGCTCGGTATTCTTGTCCATCAGACCGGTACGATGTGTGTGTATTAGCCTTGTTAGCCACGTGGGTGGCTAACGGCGTGTAACACCCATTGATTTAGTCAGTGTTCATGATGTGATTTCCGCTGCGATTAATGGTTAAGTGTGGTGTTATTAGTAGGGGTGTTACAAAAAGTGGTATCAGAGCCAAGTATCGCTCTGATGACTGAATTACCGAGCTTAGGAAGTACCGAGTTAGGATTTTGGTACTTCGGGTAAAGGGTTGAGTGATAGCGTGAGAAATATGCTAGTTAGGAGTACCAGTGAATACTGGAAACCTACAATATCCATCCCGCCCTCCACAAACCCTATTTTATAACTTGGGAAGAACGCCAGAGAGATGGAAGTCATCTCTTACTCGGGAAAACCCGATCTGGCAGTTGATATTTACCTCTGTAAGTACGGAGAACCTGTCATACGGTAGATTCCGAAAGGTGTGAGTTCCGAAGACGGTTTCCATCTGAACAATGTTTGCCGCATTTAATAGCGAAAGGTGAAGAATCTTATGCATAGAGGAATAGAATTTCCGGCAACCTGGGTCGACATGCGGAGCAGTCGAGGACAACCAGCTTGCAACGCACCAATCGTGCAACAGTGGAGAAGTGAAGTAATGAAACCCGAGGCGAGTGCCTACGGGATCACAAATGTTAACTAAAATACCAACAGTATACCAACTGATTAAGGAACTAAAACGTGGTACCCAAACGAGAGACAAGTTTCAGTAACCACAAATGCGTGGGACGAGCTGCGAAGAAGTTATGATACTAAGCAAAAAGGGGTCTCCCAGAAGGGGAAACACCTTAGTTAATGGTTGTCACGTGATGACAGTGAGAAGTACCCAGAAGATTGTTGTTAAGACTGTAAGATCAAGTAAGGGCCAACAAGGCCGTTGATGTCAGTACGGGTGAAAGCAATACCGCAACCGATGTGTATTGAACCAGTAGCCAGTTAGCATGGCGCACTTACCATGACAAATGCTGCTATAACAAGGCTGTGCGGGAGATTTTTAACAACTACAAAGTGCTTAAAGTTAAGTGAGATCATCATAGCTGTGGAAGGGCTTAGTGGCCTGACCTTTGTAATTGGAAATACACCAGTCAGCAAGAAGCTAGACTTGATTAAAGCAAGAAAACGTTGTGAGACCACGAGAATTTTCTTTCAAACTTAGATCTATTTTCAAACTCTTTTTCAAATAAAAAACCAAAATTTCTTTCAAACCCAATCTATTTCTAGCCTTCTTTTAAACCAGACCAGAAGACCTACACCGGCCTCAGTGCCATACGGTAGGTAAGTTATACCCAGTTACTCTTGAACAACCGGACGGGAACCGGTAAACCCAAGGGTAGCAACCCGAGGGAATGGATGGAGTTCATAATAATGCAACAGTGGATAAACCTTCCCTTAATCATGTTCGGGAAGCACGGAATGCATATTATCATAGGATGATATAAGGGAGTTGACAACAGAATACTTCACCTAGGCGTGTGACGGACACTATGAGTGTACCAACTGTAAGGTGGTACGACCGCACTCCGTTAGGAGCTTGTGGGCCTGACAGACCTTCTTATGGGTTAGTCGGGTAAGTAGCAATGTATCAGTAGGGTACCCCACATATGTATACGAGTAGAGTCGGGAACACGGGAAGTAGTCGACTCCATACTACGGTCAGCAGTAAAAGTCAAACAAGAGCGATGGATTACCAAGAATTGTTGGATTTAAAGAACCCCTAAGTTAAGGAGACTAAAGGAATTAGTGAGTTTATTTCGAGGAAATGTTTAAGAGTCGGGAAGTGCAAAGGGCATTGATTGGTAAGTAAAGACATCGTATATGTTTCAAGAATCCTGAAGGATGAACGTAATAGCTGGAGTAAGTACCCGCCCTATATATGGCGAGGCAGATGCCTACTATGGACACGCTAATGTACAATGATCGGGATGGACTCCCGGAATGATCACTTAGACTATCCGGAGATGTCAACCTCACCGGAGAGGATATTAACCCAGCTAAGAACGCAAGGCTATGTAGTTAATTAAATATACCAATAAGTGCAAGCCAGATGTGATGGCATAACCCGTAACCCCAGGAACAATCCTAGAGAAGTGTTTGGGACAACAGTGGTTGAACGAAATGTAGTGATCGAAACACAAGAGTTGGAACTAACACCGGTTTAAAACATAAGTCTTCAGGAGGCAAACAGATATTCTCTAGGGGCATCCCATAAAAAGGAAGCAGGATACAACGACCTTGTCAGGGAGCCCAATACAATCTCCAAACCATGTGATGGTGTACGGAGAAGTAAACTGTGTGTGGATAGCCTACAATGAGCTGAGCTCGAGGCAATAAGGCTTATAAGCCACAAACTAAAGGTGATGTGTAAATTTAATGGATTATGGAAGTTATGTTATTCGAGTGAATAGAGCGGAGAACGAACCACTACATTAAGAGTGGGGATACCTCTCGATATTGTGAAACCGCAGGAGCGATAATTATGTGAACCAAGTTCAATAAATATGTTAAGGATTGACCAGATTGTTGTTACCCCATAATGATATGAATAAAAAAAATATATACGAAAAGAAATGTTTGTACCAATTGTGGAGAGTAATAAGTCTAATAGCAACCACCATAGGTGTGTGATGCTGAATGTAAAGTGAACAACGCTCAAGGAGCATAAGGCTCGAAGAATAGTGTATTCAGCAATCAGCCAAATAAGTGGCGAAACACAGTGTAATGGCAAGAGCTAATATAATAGCGGATGCAGTGTGAGTTGATGTAGTATAATGAGTAAGGATACGGTGTGCAATAAGCGACCGTTGTATGAGTATTGTTAAATGATAATATGGCAACTGAGAAGAATTATGAGCTAAACTCAGTGGGAATACAAGGTAAGTGATAACAAATGAACTAGGCAGTAAGCCAGTAACCAGTATTATGTGATAAGAATCCCAATGAAACACAGTGTGAATTCCTGTTGCTATAAAATAAGAGATTTACTGTCAAGGGTTTATGCCTCTGCACTCTGTATGACTGAGTGTTTTGGTATTGCACTTGTGCGGCAATGATCGAGTGAGATAGCGAGGAAGTTTGGGAAATGTTAATTGTGATAGAAGAACAAAGACTTATAATGTGGTAAGACCGAGGCATAGGAAATGCGAGGTCGTACCAATGAAAGAATGTTGGTACAAGACCAAGTGTGAAGACACGATTGAGAATAAGCAACTACAGTAGCACTACATGCCAAATACCGGTATGGAACATACCCCAAATTATTGAGAATAACAGAGAGAGTACTTCGCACTGGGTAGTAGCTCAAACTCAACCGACAGTAAGTCGAAAGAAATCAAGTAAGTCATTGTGGAATACAGTAAATGATCATGTCAGTGGATAGAAAGTCTGCAACTCACCGAGTTTGCTCATGGTAAGTGATACCACGCGCCGGTTGAGAAACCGTTATTGCCAAGATAAAGGTGATAATCGGGGATGTACAATACAGTAAGAATAACGAAGGGAGCAAACAAAGCTCCAAGCTATTAGAGTTGCGCAGCAGAGGCCAGTGATTCAAATGTGGAATGTGCATAGTGAATATGAGTAAGTGGCTAATTACCAATGCTTAGAAGCGCAACAGGCCAGAATCGAAACCGATTATAAGTTAAATAAGCCCCAATGAGAATTCTTGGTTTAGGGACTAAACCGCCAATATGGTTAAGACCCTCTAACCAGAACGCATTGTATAATAGACCGTGTGGCAGTTAAGACACTTCATGGTGGCAGAACATTTTAAACTAATGTTCAATGATTGATTACGTGGACGTAATCCCTTTTAAGGGGGGTAGAGCGCAAAACCACTTAGTGTTTTTACCGTACAAGTGTATGTGAATTATGGTGTGCATAGCACAAAATGATTTGTTTGATGATTGGTGTGTGTGTTACATAAACATACGCATTCATTCATGGTTTAATTGTGGTAATTGCGCACAGAAGATGCGAATACCATTGTGATAAGTGTGTTTATTTTGTTAACAAATGTGTGTAAGAGTACAAGTATAAGGGAGTAGAGAAACTCCTGGGGAAATAAAACCCCGACAGTATATGTTCTTATAAAAAAAATGATTGTAAACAGTGTATCTATTTTGATATATATATATATATATATATATACAGTATTGTGATTTATTAAGGGGTGTGAAACCAATATAGAACCTAGTAAGAATTAAATTCCCTAGGTAACTTGGATTAAGTTGAATTTGGGTGATGATTGATAGACGGAGTTCTATCCCTTGGAGATGTAATGATTATGACTAGATGGATTAAGAGATAGAAAATTGGAAATGTTTGAAATAGTTATTGTTTGAAATGGAAGTGGGAGGTGAAACTTGATTATCATGAGATCAAGGGAAGCCGAACACAAATTGGGGCGGAAAGATAGTTCAACACTGATGCTGATCACATCAGGGTTGGATGATTCTTGAAACTCCCTATAAGTGGTCACAATAATCACATCAAGAATAAGAGGCAGTTAGCAACAATTGGACTTGGAGTTGTATGACGTCTTCAAAAGAATTTTAAATTGGTGTTTCAATTTTCAATTGGTATTCTCAAGACTTCAATTAATATTTCTAAGATTCTTAAGTAGTATTTTCAAAGGAAGGACTTCTTTTACTTGACCCTGTAAAAGGGATTTTCAAGTGATACTTTCCAATAAAGGATTTCATTCTACTTAACCTCATAAAGGGTATTTTCGTATTACTTGCTCACGAGTTGAGGACGTATGAGCCTTTGTCTTCGGACCGGTGACATGAGAAGTATATTTTAAAGATGTATGTGATTGTTTTGATCTCCCAAAGGAACGGGGACCAGAAGGTGTCCATCGCGACCGGGTTCTGCGGGATCACAGTGTATATGTACTCAACATGGGTCTCGAGCCCATGAAGAGATGGAAAAGGGTATTTCTGGTTGATATACATGCTAAGACATGTTGTGTGGTATATGCAATAAATATTATTTTGACCATGAGTCCTAATGTGGTTGAGTTCCAGAAGTGTTATGTTACCTAGACCTATGTGTCTAAAGGTTGTTATGTTATCAAGACCTAAGTGTCTAAATGTGTTATGTTACCCAGACCTAAGAGTCTAAGGGTTGTTATGTAAGTACAGAGGTTGATAAGATACCCGGACCGTTGAGTTCGAGGTTATCATGTAAGTAAGTTATGTATGGATGTGGATGTGTTACCCGGACCGTTAAGTCCGAGGTTGTGATGCAAAATATGTTGGTTATGGAAGTTTTATGTTGCAAGTAATCCCTGTGTTCTAATTCAAATGATGCTTGGGAAGTGTGAACTTCGAGGACGAAGTTCTCTTAAGGGGGGTAGATTGAAATACCCCAAACCTTAATATATAATTAATTATTTAATTATGATTTTATAAGGATAATTAAGCCCTCAAGATCATTGGTGAAGAAATAAAAACCAAAAAGAAAGAGAAAATGCGTAAAAGTCACAAAACGTGAAAACGCGTATTTAATTATTTTAGGAGGTACATGACCTTCATTAGGGTTATAAATATATTTTTATACCTTAATTACACACTAAGAACATGTGGGAAAATTCCGGAAGAAAACGGATCCGAACAATGCGTTAAAACGCTAACGGAGTCTTAAAGCGCGTTTTTCGAGAAAACCCGAAAACATGACTTTAAACAGTTAAATGACCCCATAAAAATCATAGTTGATTATTTAACTATAATTAAACATTAATGGGAGTTTAATAACCATTAAAATAAAAGAAACGAGAAAATTTCGGAAGACGGTCCCGGTTAGCGAATAGTGCTAAACCGGGTAAATAAACGAGCGTTTTCTGTAAAAGATGAAAAACACTCCAGCGGGTATACATTAGTGGGCCGGTTTTATTAATGTAGACAGCCCACTCACATAAGACTAGTTAACTAATTAATTTAGTCAAAAGCAAAAGTAAAGAGA
This sequence comes from Limonium bicolor, assembly GCA_023374045.1. NCBI lineage: Eukaryota > Viridiplantae > Streptophyta > Magnoliopsida > Caryophyllales > Plumbaginaceae > Limonium > Limonium bicolor. The sequence continues at coordinate 65,988,592 of CM041782.1, read as the reverse complement.
GACCACTTATACCCCCACTCTCTCTCTCCTCTCATTTCTCTCTTTCCTTTTCTCTTACCTCCCTCTCTTTCTTCCTCCACCGATTTCTCCTCCCTCTCTCTGGTTTGGACGTTCTTGAAGCCCTCCCATGGCTACTCCCTCTTTCTCTCCATGCCCAAGCTTCATACAAGCTCCAAACACAAAAATAATCACATATTCTTCTTCCTCTCATCCTCCTCTATCATTCGCTTTTTAAAATTCCAAAAGGATGAAGTTGACCTCCATGGGTTTTCCCCATTTGAAGAGAAAATGGCACCAATGCGGAGCTTGGAGTCTCCTCTTCCTTCTAAGGTAAAAATTTCCAAGAAAAGGTCATTTCCCCTTCGTCCCATGGTGTAATCGGTTTTTCACCATTTTTGATACCTTGTTTTCTCCTTGTTTTTGAGCTCCAATTTAACCCTTCAATGGTGGAGTATTCCCCTTCTTGATTCAAGGGTGAGAATCTCTCTTAAAAGCTTTAAAAAGGTAAACCCTAACTTGTGTTCTAAGCCCTTTGATTTGGATTGAGATTTTCTAAGGGTTTAGGTAATTAATTATGTTTTTATGTTCTTGGATGTTGGGATGGAGTTTGGAAACTCCATGCCCTCTCAACCGATTTTGGAGAAGATGAGGAGCAAGAGGAGAATTAAGGAGACATGTGAGATTAAGGTAAGAAATCCACCTTAAACCTTGTTTGTAATTGTTTAAGTGTTTGGGATGGGTAAACAAATTAATGAACCCAAAATTGTGGATTGAAATCTATGTTGGAAAGTGTTTAATTGCTTTTGGAGAGGTTTGTGAATTAATGGTTGAATTGAGGGCCTTAAGAGCCAAATGTTTTGAGTTGTGATTGATATTGTGGTTATTGAGTTTATGGTGATTATGTTGTTGTTGATGGAATTTGAGGATTTGTTATGTGCTGGTAGGACCTTTGAAATGGTGTGGCTAGATTAGGGATGAAAAGGATGAGAATTGGTGAGGATGAATGTATATATATTATGGGGAGGTTATGGCAAAATTCTAATAGAAAATGAGTAATTGAGGATGGCTTGATGGATGAGAGAACTTAGGTGTTCAATTGGGTTGTTTAATGTTGAGTAGAGTGGAGTGTTGGCTTTGTAATGGTGAATGAATAATGGGGTTAAGAGAGTGAAAAAAAATTATAGCACAATGGTGCTTGATGATTTGGAAGTTCAAGGAAAGGAATGGGTGTTTGTAACTTGTGAAACAAGGGGTGAGTGTAGGTTTTTAGAAGTGCAAATTTTGGAAGGAAATCACCTTTGTTAACCAAGCTTTTAGGCACGTCCGAACTTCCGTCCAAACTTGGAAGTTCGGACATGCCCCGTTGCGTTAAAAAAAATTTCGGAGTTTTAAGTGTGTCCGGACTTCCGTCCGACCTTTGAAGTCCGGACGGTTGGAAGAATTTTTCTCAGATTTTCGCTTCGGCTTGTGTCTGACCTTGATGTTCGGACACAAGTCCGGACGCTAGAAATTTTTTTTTTCAGATTTTCATTCGACTTGTGTCCGACCTTTGATGTCCGGACACAAGTCCGGACGGTTGAAAAATTTTCCCAGATTTTTCTCAACTTGTGTCCGACCTTTGATGTCCGGACACAAGTTCGGACGCTTGGAAATTTTTCCCAGAATTTGCTTCGACTTGTGTCCGACCTTGGATGTCCGGACACAAGTTCGGACATAGTGCAGTGTTGACCAAAAACCTTGTTCAAAGTTAGAAAATGATACCCGATGATGGGGATTGATAAGTGATGGTGTTATAAGGTTGTTAAGGATATGTTAAGTGAGTTATAATGGCAATTAAGTGGATAAAGAGTTGTAAGAAAAATGTGAAGTTATAAAACTACTTAACGGGGTTAACCATGGGCGCATTAGTCGTTAAATAATGATATTACCCCGATGTTAATGGAGATAGTTATAATGTTACCAGTTGTTCAAAGAGTTTTCGAAGAACTTGTGATGGCACGTTAGAGTGAACCTTCGGTGACAGGTATGGTTTTCTTGCAACCTGTGTCCTACCGGATTACACCGGCTTGTATGCCAACTTGTTTTTCTGAGTGTTTGCCACCTTGCAAGATAAAGCATGAAATGAGTTTACAGTAATTCATTAATGTGGCGTAAATAAGTCCGATACCGTTTAACCTTAATTATGTGTTAAACCATGGCTAACTAACTCTAGGATCACATAAGCGATCGGTATTCGGTTTAAACATCCCAACCCACGGGAACGTACTAACTACGGCTATCCGTGCTTTAGTTGTATATTGTGGTTATGTGTGGTGTGTTGCCTTTGTTTAATGTATCGTTGTTAAACGAATGTTGTTGTCCATGTTTGTCGAATGGGAGATTACCTCCCTTGTGTGTGATTAACCAAGTTTATAACACCATATGGTGTCCTGTTGTGATAAGTTCCATAAAGGAACTACTAACTAATATGTATATACTATGGGGGTGAGGAATCCGGTCGTTCCGGTCGCGCGCGTTGTTTGGGAGTTGATGTATATATTTGGATTAACTCCCACTCTGTTATGTTATGGTTGTTTTTCCTTCTTGGATTACAATCACCCACTAGCTTAACCAAAGCTTACCTACCTCATTTTTATTCGGGGCTAGGGGGACTAATGTTATGTTAAGGTTGCTTTCCTTCCTTGGATTGCAACCGCCCACAAGCTTAACCAAGGCTTACCTATCTCATCACTATTGGAGCCAGGGGAAATTGTGTATGGTGTGATCGGGTATATATTATTACCGACACACCTATGTAATGTTATGTGTAATGGTGTGATCGGGTCTATATTAATACCTACACATCTATGTAATGTTATGTGTGTTGTGTGCGGACCCATATTTGATCCGACACACTTTAAGTAAAGTGTACATAATCTAACAAGTAAAGATGTGTTGACCTTGCTAGTTGTAACCCATCGGTTGGTTGTGTATGCTTATAAGCATGTTATGTGTTTATTGTTTTCTTGCATGCCTTAATAAAATAAACTGCATGCTCACTCGACAATTAGTTGTGTGTGGCCCGGTAGCATGCGGCCTGCAGGATTACCGTACCAGCAAAGGTGCTGACCCCCTTTGGGGGCCCCCACACTTTTCTGGTACAATGAAGCTGGTGGCCATTCGAGAGTAGGACGGGGTAACTGTTTATGTATGGGTGGTTACTTAGTTTAGCGTGATAACAATGAAGAAATGTATTAAACTCGGTACAGTTTGGATTGTAGATATATTTGTTTCAGTTTATAGTGGAGTTGTAAATGTAAGGTGTAATGCTCGGTATTCTTGTCCATCAGACCAGTACGATGTGTGTGTATTAGCCTTGTTAGCCACGTGGGTGGCTAACGGCGTGTAACACCCATTGATTTAGTCAGTGTTCATGATGTGATTTCCGCTGCGATTAATGGTTAAGTGTGGTGTTATTAGTAGGGGTGTTACAGTCTATCATCTCCCCTCGTTGCAAACTCCTGAAGGCAGAGTTTGGAACGCAGAAGGTCAAACCGTCCTCCCGACAAAGGCTTCGTCAGTATATTGGCAATCTGATCCAAGCCATGGATAAAGGAGATCCGCAGAGATTTGTTCTGCACACGCTCCCTCACGAAATGGAAATCAAGAGCGATGTGCTTCGCGCGAGCATGAAACACGGGATTGGCAGCGAGATACGTTGCGCTGAGATTATCGCACCACAAAGTCGGAGCCTCAGGTAAGTACACTCCTAACTCTCCCAGTAGATTTTGCACCCAAACCAGATCACAAGTGGCGTAAGCCATGGATCTATATTCTGCTTCTGTTGTTGATCTGGCTACTGTGTATTGTTTCTTAGACTGCCAAGAAATTAGGGTTTTGCCAAAAAAATATGCAATAACCAGTAGTTGATTGTCGATCTGTGATGTCACTGGCCCAGTCCGCATCTGAGTATGCAGACAAAATGGGTCGAGACTGAGTCGAGATGTGATAGGCTAGATGTATGGTGGATTTTAGATATCTGAGCACACGTTTTAGTGACTGCCAGTGTGACTGTGTAGGTGAATGCATTGCTTGGCATAATTTGTTTACCGAATAACTAAGATCTGGGCGAGTTAGGGAGAGGTATTGCAGAGCACCAAGTAGGCTGCGAAATAAAGTAGGGTTTTCAAAGGATGTAGTATCAGTGATGGTAGATGATGTGGTACTCATAGGGGTTAGGACTGGGCGACAGTTAGCTATTTTGACTCTATCCAGAATTGATTTTATGTACTTCAACTGATTAAGAAATAAACCCAGAGGGGATCTATGAACATGCATGCCCAAAAACTATTGCAAAGGCCCCAAGTTTTTGATTGGGAAGATAGAGGATAATTTGTGAATAAAGTGTTGAACGAGGGAGACTGATGATCATGTGATTAAAATATCATCAACATAGATCAAGCGGTAGAGGCAGTCTACCAAAATTGTAAATAAAGAGAGAAGAATCAGCCTAAGAGGAGTGAAAACCCAGAGAAAGGAGAGTATCACTGAGCTTAGAAAACCAAGCTCTAGGGGCCTGTTTAAGGCCATAGATTGACTTGTGCAGTAGACAAACATGGTTGGGGTAGAGGGGGTGCACAAAGCCTGGTGGCTGCTGCATATAAATGTGTTCCTTCAGTTCACCATGAAGGAATGCATTATCTATGTCAATCTGATTAATAGGTTAATGTTTGAGAGTGGCTATGGTGAGAATAAGCCTAATAGTCGTGGGTTTAATAACTGGACTGAAAGTTTCTTCATAGTTCAAACCTGTTGTTTGTGCAAATCCTCTTGCCACAAGACGTGCTTTCCTCCTCTCTATATTTCCATCTAGCTTATGTTTGGTTTTCATAACCCATTTTACCCCTAGAGGTTTGATTTGTGGAGGTGGTGGCACAAGAGTCCATGTTTTGTTTTTCTGCAATGCTTGAAATTCCTGAAACATGGCTGAAAGCCATTCTTTGTGTTTGACTGCCTGAGAAAAGGTTGGTTCTGTAGGTATAATATCAGTAGCATTGACTGTAGGCCAGGGCATTGTGCCATCAGTCCTGATTAGGGGCCTCCTTATATTGTCTCGTGCCCTGGTTATCATGGGGTGAACTGGGACAGGATCAGGTGTGTGATCCCGATTAGGAAGTGGACTGTTTGTGTGTGAACCTGGGGTTGAAGTAGTGGTTGTAGCTGGAGTGTTTGTAGAAGACAGGGCAGGTGAAAGAGTGAGGTGGGGAGAGGTTGGAGTATTATGAGGTGGGGGAGTTCTGATGAGGTTGGGATTAGGACTTGCAAGGGGTGGTGTGGGATTTGGGTGAGAATATGATTGAGAGGAGGTGAGAATAGGCAAAGTGTATATGTTTGTAGCTTCTGAATAAGATGGAGGGCTAGAGGAAGAGGGCTCAGCAAAAGGAAAGGAATTTTCATTAAACAATACATCTCTGGATGTGTAGGTTCTGTTGGTAACCAAATCCAAACGTAGGTATCCAACAGAATTGAATGCTATCCCAAAAAAACACAACACACTGATCTGTAATTAGCTTGTTAATTGTAGGGCCTCATATTAGGCCAGCACTCACAGCCAAAGACTTTGAGAAATCTGTAGTTAGGGACAGTTTGGAACATCTTTTCAAAAGGACTCGTATAGGACAGAGTAGCAGAGTGAGTCCTGTTATTAGTAGGTGGCTGTATGAAAAGCTTTATCCCAATAATCCAAGGGTAGAGAGTGTGTGGGCAAGGAGAGACAAACCTTATCAACAATATGCCTATGTCCTGTCTCAATTGAACCTTGCTGCTGATGTGAGTGAGGACAACTGATTCTGAGAGCAATACCTTGTTCCCTTAGGATAGAATACAATGGTTTGAATTATGTGCCTCCATCAACCTGAATACTGCGAATTGTAGTATTGAAATGATTTCCCACCAATTTAAGAAACTGAGCAAATATAGGAGTGACCTCTGACTTGGTAGTCAAGAAAATCCAAACAAATTTAGTGTAATCGTCAACAATAGCCAAATAATATTTCTTCCCATAAGTAGAGGTGATATGTGAAGGTCCCCAAACATCAGCAAAAAGTAGCTTAAAAGGCTTAACAGAAGAAGTAGAACTAGGGGTGGGGAAGAGCATGCATTTTGCCCAAAAAACAACCCTTACAGTTTGTGTGATCCACACCTTTAGGGGGAACAAAAATAGGCAGTTTATGATTCTTTATAGTATAACTAGTAACCCTAGATGAAGGGTGGCCTAGTCTTTGGTGCCAGATCTGAGCACAAGTCCTCTCAGCAGCATGAGCTTGTAACTCTTTATTTATCAACTGTGTCTGAGCTGGGGAAAACTAATACAGCCCATTAGCAACCCCTCCTTTGAGTATGATTCTCTTCATATCCAGATCCTTTATGACAAAGAAAGTATGGAAGAATTCAATGGAGACATTATTATCTGTAGTGAGCTGCCTAACTGATAAAAGATTCTTATTAATGTTAGGAACATAGAGAATATTAGGGAGAGAAAGATAACCAGAGGGGGTAGGCAGTAGACCACTACCTTGAGCTTTCACTGGTAAGGTGCTCGCATTTCCAAAATTGACCTCATCTGTTCCAGTAGTTGGTTGGCAGTCTATGCTGAGATTAGAGAAGTCATTTGTAAAATGATGTGAAGCACAACTGTCAAGATACCATGGCCCATCAGATGTAGTGAGATTAGCATTAAACTTAGAGTTTGTGGTAGCCTGATAAGCATGATCGAATGTGTGATAGCATGCTAGGGCAGAGTGTCCATATTTGTTGCACACTTGACATTGAATCCTGGGATCACTCTTGCCTGATAAATGTTGTCCCTGTGAATTAGAGCCACCCCTGCTTGGTGATCTTCCACCACCGCGATAACCTTTGTTGGATCTCCCTCCCCTGTAGTTCTTCCCTTTATAGTTACCTCCAGAGTTATTGTGTGAATTTGCCTGTGTGACATTCACTGAGAGTTGACTGTTGCTGAGTAACTCAGAAGTTTACTAAGCTAGATGGGACTCAAAAGTTAAGAGTTGCCCATACAACGCCTCAGGAGAAATGTAATTTGTTCTCAACATTAAATTAGCTCTAACAGAATCAAAATCTAAAGGAAGCCCACTGATTAAACAGCTAACGAAATCGTCATCTGTCATGGGTGCTCCTGCCGCAGATAAAGAATTAGCAATGTTCCTTGCTCTATTAAAGTATGTGGTGACATTATCTGGTCCCTTTTTGATACTCATAAGTTGACTTCGAAGAAGCATAACTCTAGAGGTTACTTTAGCAGAAAACATAGTCTCAACAATTTTCCAGGTAGAAGCAGCAGAGGTAGACATAACAACTTGTGATAGTATAGGCCCAGTCATTGAGGCATTCAACAGAGACATTATAAGTTGATTGGTTTGTTTCAGTGACAAGTATTCAGGATTAACACTGCCATTTACTTTTTCATGAGGGGTCTCCTTGGAGCCATCAATCCAGCCATATAGACCGTGACCTTTGAGATAGGGCTCAAGCTGAATACGCTAGAGAGGGAAATTATCTGTAGACACTAGTGCAGAAAATGTTTTTTACCACGGTTATTTTTCTCATATACCACGGTTTGAGACCGTGGTTTATACTCGCGTGGTATATTGGAAAATTCATATAAACCACGGTTCGAAACCGTCGTTTAAAATACGCATTATAAACCACGGTTCGTAAAACCGTCGTTTAAAGCCCGTTGTGGCGCGGGAAATCAGACGACTTATACCACGGTTATGACGGAAACCGTGGTATTTAATGTCGTTCCATTGCGTTTTATACGACGGTCCGGGTAGTTAACCGTGGTATATGAGTACTTTATACGACGGTTCTTTAATAAACCGTGGTTTATACTCCCGTTCCATTGAGTTTTTAAACCACGGTTTTAAGTGAACCGTGGTTTTTTTTAGTTTTTTTAGTTTTTTTTTGTTTTTTTTTAGCATCTACCACATATGTTTTCCAACACAACCCAATTTACAATCGTATATACAACCTGTACAGGGCATCCAACTGGTATTGCCCTTTGATAACCAACCACACTATGACCATAAACCAAGTTGCCAGTTTGAATTGCAACATTGAAAACGAATTGCAAACAAACCCATTCAAACTTTCAAAAATAAGAGAGAGTTGAACTTTACAAACTTTGAGAGTTGCTTCAGCAAAAACAAAAGTCTAAGTCTAACTACGTACACTAGGATATAAGATCTAAGGAACACTCAAGTAATTTTTACACCAAAACTGCGATAAATGATCTCTTACAAAGTCGAGATCCCCTCTGGAATACGTGCTCCCTGCTTGTGTGAAATAAGAAACGATCTGTCCAAAAAGAAACTGATCATCATTAGTACACAATTTTATTTAAAATGCAATAACTTTAACTGAAACTTTGATTGGTATGGGTTACCTTGTCATCATCCGTAAGCGTGTCAATATTTTGTACCATCTCGAACATGTACCGCATCACATAATAGCCACAGCTTTTTGAATCAGGCTGTTGAGGACACTGTCATCACACCATCCATGGATTACCAACTTTAGACAGATCAAAAAATTAAACGTTTAACTTTAATACAGAAATGCATAAATTAAATGATTACTTACACGTATGTAGTGGAAGTCCAAGATGGAGAATGGTTTCTTTTCATCACTTAAACCAAACTTATGGCCCCTGCATAAATAAACATTTTAAAATGAAGCCATTTTATTGTCAATAATCTAGGACAAGCTTAAAATAAATACAGAATGCATTAAAATTTTGAATACTCACTCCTTCAAATATTTCTCTACAGCGATCTCTCGAAGGTCATCAGGGCCCCCAATGGGTCTAGTATCAATAAGCATGAGGTGTCGATACACAACACCAACAACATCCAATGATTGCTGCCACAGATAAAACAAAGAATGTTTTGTACAACAATTATTAAATATCACAATTAGGAAGCAAAAAATTCCAGTTATTGTGTACTTCATGATGATATGGGATCAGCAAATATTTGCTTTTTCTTCGCACCGCAGTACAAAATCCCTGCCTCACATGCTGTACACATCCTTGCTCATCCAATGCGGCCTGATTTGCTGACATCAATTGCGGACACAAGAAAGAGAGGGCACATAATCTCTTGCTCGCTAGCAGTCTACTAGTCAAACACCTAAACAACATTTTTTCATAAGATATGTTAAATAGCTTAAAAAAATGAAAGATAATGTAATAATTTGAAAGATACTTACACACAATAGGCCTGAATCACAGAGATGTTAAGCAGGTCTCCCATCAAAAATTCTCGTAGATCGCTCACGGTAATCATCAGATCTCTGGGCTCAGAGGAGTGGAAAACATGCTTAGACACTTTCATGTTGAAGTTGGTGACAGACTGCGGCCTCGTCATGAAAAAGTCATACAACATTTTTTGTTTGGCTGTCAACTTCTTCAGATACTTGGGTGTCAGAATGGGGGATCTCCTAGGAGTCATATCGAAAGGTTTCACCACTTCCTTTCTCACCCTCTGACTCTCCTCACTTGATTTCACAACTTCCTTCCCCTTATCCACTTTCCTTCTTAACCGGTAATTCCTTATCAATCTAATAGTATACAAAATTTAAAAAAAACATATCAGTCAACAGTCAAGTTAAAAACTAAACAGCAAGCATGTAATTAAATAGTTTACCTTGTCACTACTGACATCAATGAGAGAATATGGCCATGGAACAACTGAAGATTTTGCTTGACCTATTTTACTCCACTCATTCCACTCTAACGGAAGGGGAGAGTCCTCATGACCTTGCACAATATCGTCTACCATCACACGAGCGTGGAGAGGTGGGATGACCTTGAAATGTACTACAGTGTTCGGTCCGGTCTGTAAAACCCGACCGAATGCAACATGCACAGTCCCACCATCCAACACTTGAAATAGATGACATGATTTAGCCATCTACATCAACTCACAACAGTAAGCAAGCTAATAAAATTATATTGTTTTAAAAGTAATGTTAAAATAACTAAGGAGGAAAAAAGAACAAACCGAAAGGTTTTGATAAGGAAATGTGTCTCTGGTAGGAGAAGAAGGTGCAGGATGATCGACCATCGATGTATCCGCCGTCGTGGTAGGAGCAGACGTCGGTGTAGGATCATCGACAGTATCCGCCGTCGTGGTAGGAGCAGACGTCGGTCTAGCAGTAGGTGCCGGTGTAGGAGACACGGCCACCATCGATGTATTCGCCGTCGCAGTAGGAGTAGACACCGGTGTAGGAGTAGTAGGTGTGTGTAGGAGCATGCACCTGGCCCAATACTAAAGCCTCAAGTCTTCGCAGGCGCTCCTCGTAGGCTTGACGCTCCTCAGCGTGGCGTCTTTCCGACTCAGCATGACGTCTTTCCGACTCCTCCAACCGGTCATGCACCCGTTCATATCCACCAGTGCTCTCTATCATTTCAGCTGTGGTACTCTCGATGAGACGTAGGGAAACACGTCTTTTTGGCGAACTTCCCCTCCAAGCCCCCGCACTCGCCCTGGATGATCCTTTTGCCCAAGGGCCTTATTCAGTGGATCATCCTGAGACGGAGGGGCCGGAACCATCTCCCATCGCTCAGTCGAGCCAGACTATTTAAATTAACAAAAATATTGAAATGAACTTATTAATTAGTAAACAACAACTTTTAAATATATACTTACAATCTTGGACGCCAACTCAGCAGTCTCGCTCTGCGGGAACACATACACCCCCTCGTCATTTTTCACCATTCGACCCAGCATAAATGTCTGCACTCTACTTGCATCGTCAACATCATCAATAACTGACTGAGTGCCGTCTTCATTAGTCTTAGTCAGTAAGCCCTCGCTCTTCCACTTCTCCAACAGCCCCGTGTATCCAGCTCGCCCCATGAAGTGCTTGTAGATATTCTTCGCCCGGTTACGTCTCGCTTTTTCTTGACGTAACTGTTACGTCTCCACGTGCATAGCATCAATGCAATGTCTCACCTCTAAATGTTGTCAATATTCAAGTTCCCAAAATATTGATTTTTTCTTCCAGATGCTCTTTCAGTGGCTTTAATTGGTGGACCGAAGTTGTTCACAACATTCTTCAACTGATTGTAAGTCTCAGCAACAGATAGTGGTGGTCGAGCGACTGCATGATCCGTTTTTCCATCAAACTCTTTTGTCATCTTATGGTATTTGTGCCCTTTAGGAAGGAATTTCCGATGGCCCATGTACACATTTTTTCCACTGTGTTTTAACCGTATACTGCAAGTTCTATCTCCACATATAGGGCACGCTAGAGCTCATTTAGTGTATCCCAGAGGTTACCGTATGCAGGGAAATCATTGATCGTACAAAATAACATAGCCCGGAGCGTGAAGTTTTCCATACCATATGAATCATACACCGTCGCACCTTCATTCCACAACAATTTTAAATCGTCAATAAGTGGTTGCAAAAACACATCAATTTTGTTTCCCGGTTGTTTTGGACCCGATATCAACGAGAGAGGAGAATATGTCTGGGTTTCATACACAACCATGGTGGCAGATTGTATATTGTCAATAAAACAGGCCAAGTACTGTGTATACTGCTCAAAGTGCCATAAGGGTTCATCCCATCAGTGCATAAACCAAGTCTTAAGTTCCTTGGGTCTGTACCGAATTGAGGGTATATTCTGTCAATGTTTCTCCATTGTGGTGAATCGGCTGGATGTCTCAATTTACCATCATCCTTTCTATGGGTAGCATGCCATCGGAGGTTCTCAGCATCTTTCTGAACTGCAAACAAACGTTTGAATCGGGGAATTATCGGTAGATACCACAACACCTTCGCAGGAGAGCCCACCTTAGTGCTTATGTGGTTTCTGTCACCCTTTTTTACATAGCGTGATTCCCCACATTCGGAGCAATGGTCATCCAACTCATTCTCCTTCCAATACAACATACACCCATTTGGACAAGCATGTATTTTTTATATTCCATACCCATCGGACACATTAACTTCTTTGCCTCATAAGTTGTTGTGGGTATCACATTGTCCTTTGGTAGTACATTCTTCAGCAGTTGTAAAAGATCTGTAAAACTGACATCACTCCATCCATGTCTCGCCTTCAGATTGAATAGTTTTAGGACAACGCTCAATTTGTTTTGTGTTTGCGTTTCACATCCACTGTACAACGGTTCCTTTGATGCTTGCATCAGATTTTCGAATGATTTGGGTTTGTTGGAAAAATGTTGTTCAACATCTTCCATCATTGCATTAAGGTCCTCCTGATCATCTGAATCACTACCTAGTGAATCATCTTGAGTATCCCCAAAATCGTGTGAAGCATCCATTTCTGATTGTTCTGCAACGACGTTATCAGCACATTCAAACACTTGTACTGAATGTTGACCATGCAGTATTGTTATGGCTTCATAATCATCTGTAAACCCTCTGCGAATCAGATGATCCTTAATCTTGTCCACACCTCGGTATTTGAAGTCGTTCTTGCAATCGACACAAGGACATCGAATATATCCCTTATCCCTTGGTTTAAGATTGTCAACAAGGACTTTGCAAAATTTATTGACCCCTTCTAGGTACTTGATGTCCAATCTGTCACTGTACATCACTGAGCGCTCCATCTCCTTTTTCAACACACCAGATGTCGTGAACTCGTTCCATTGATCTCCTCTTTTTTTTATTTACAGATTTAACAACCTAAACCTATCCAATCACCTTCGATCTCACCTAGGAACAAGTTAATAATATACAGTAGTTCAGTGATAATTTCGGCAGCATTACCCTACAGTTCTCCTAGTGTAGATATATATATATGAATTGTTTCAATTCACATATATATGTACACTAGAAGAACACTACGGTAATGCTGCTGAAATTATCACTGAACTACTGTATATTATTAACTCATTCACAACCTAGATGGTGAGATCAAAGGTCATTGGACAGTCCCAACAGGGACTATCTAAGACATACCTCTATCAGGTACATCTCAGACAGGTAATTCTATGTTTGAATTGATTTTCCATTGTTTTAATAGAAAAACAAAAATAAATTGAAACGTTTTAAATATCAACCTGATGAGTACTGGATGGTCAGCGCGAACAGCACAAGATAGAGAAGAGACAAGTAGACAGATGTTCTTGCACGTAGTATATGACACCTATTCAATGAAATAATAATAAGGTTTTAATTTTATAAAAACTTGAATAATTGAACATATTAAACAAACAATGGAATTAGAATCAGCTTAAATTCTGGAAAAAATTTGGCATGACCTTTGCGTATTTTTAGACACTCCACATTTTTTTAAGGCAGAAACAAACACAGTAGCAGCAATAACATTTATTCTCCGTAAACCATACGAATTATTATCAGACAGACAACTATATAATAATATATATGATCAATGAACAAAAACAACCACCCCATTTCAACTGAATCTCACATTTCACAACACTATGCAAATATATATTCTAATGATTGCAGAATACAAGTAGAATGTAGTACAACGTTTATTCGTGACAATATATAAGTATTTGTTTCTAAAATCATAATCAGAAACGCAAGTGTTTTACCGTGGGTTCTGATCAGGCAAACCGGTGGCAGAGGTTGACAGCAGATGGTGCGACACCTATTCAATGAAATTAGAATATAAGGTTTTAATTTGAAAAAATATGAATAATTGAACAAATAACCAAACGAATATATTTTGAATAAACCATGTTATTGAAACATTTTTAAAAAACTAACCTAATGAGTAAGGATGATCAACTCACAAATGTGATGAAAGAGGGATTATTAAACCGTAGTAACACCTATTCAATAAAAGTAGAATAAGGTTAATTCTGGAAAAAATTTGGCATGACCATTGCGTTTTTTTAGATACTCCACACTTTTTTCGGCAAAAACAAACACAATACAAGTACAATAAAATTAATAATATGCAACAATTATAACACACGCAAGAATAATAACAACAAACAGCAACACTTACAACAATATTAATACACCGCCAACAATAATACGGATAGATAACTTCATCACAAAACAGCCATCGTAACTCCAATGCTTACACAATGGTTATCCAAGCAAATAATGTAATATATTTCCACTTCAACCTGCGCAGTCGCCAAATAAACCTCAAACCAAATTTGTCTTCATATGAACCTCAAACTCATATATCATTGTATATGAGTAAGTCGACCTGATTTGGCATAACCAAAAACACAATTCAACCCGATATATGTTTTCAGATCTCGTATGTTGACATGTAGCTTCTCAAAGCTTTTGTTATGTTTTTTGTTGCGAGTTGCATAATGTAATTCCAAAACACAATATTCACATAATGATATGTAAGTTATAACTTATAAAGATAAAATAGCTAAAACCATATCATGAGTTAAACAAATTAATCAAAACTATAATATATAGTAAACTATAACATTAATTACATTAATCAAAACTATAACATATATAGTAAACTATAACATTAGTTACCGGTGGGATTGATGGACGGCTCGGTATACAGAGGAGCGGACCACTGGAGGCGCGCGTGACAGAGGAGGGCGGTGGAGCTGCTGTCGACACCAGAGAGGAGGGCGGTGGAGCTGGAGGCTGTCGACACCAGAGAGGAGGGCGGTGGAGCTGTCGACACCAGAGGAGGGCGGTGGAGCTTGCCGCGACTGGAAGAACGACGGGGCGGGGAAGGCGCGGTGGAGCAGCTACGGGGCGGTGGAGGAGCTCAAATGCGTTGTTGTTGTCGCCGCGACCAGAAGAAAGAGGCGAGTGGGGCGGTGGAGTCGAAGACGTGGAGGGGGTGGTGGCTCGACGGCGGGAGTTCGGGTCGGGGAAATCGCCAGAGAAGAGAACGCGGGAGGAAGAAGAAAGAGGAAGAAGAAAAGCTCGGGTTTTTTGAATGACTTTAAACGACGGTTATTATAAAAACCGTCATTTAAAACCTTTGTCATAAAAGGAATAAACCACGGTTCTAAGGTAACCGTCGTTTATAATACGACGTCGTACCCGATAAATGACGGTTGTATATTAAACCGTGGTATATGAATATTATAACGACGGTTAGAAAGGGAACCGTCGTTTATCTTATACGGAGATGAACTATAAACGACGGTTTCTGTAAAAACCGTCGTTTATATAGTGAGCCGTGCAACATATATGACGGTTCGTTTAGTAACCGTGGTTTATAAAATTTATACGACGGTTTCACTGATAACCGTGGTATAAAGTCCGTCATTTAAAATCTTTTTTCTACTAGTGAGAGAGTTTGATGAAATTGGAAGAGGGCGAAAGAAAGGAGTTGACAGAGATAGACGTTCCTGTACTAGAGTTAATAACTCCAGCTGATTTCCCTCCTGAATTGATTGAGCTCTCAGTCGACATGGTGAAAGAAAGAGGTGAAAGTACCAGAGAAAGGAGGGAGAGCGAAGAAGGAAGAAGAAGAGAATAATGCAGAAGAGAGACCTGCTATGGCTCTGATACCATGGTGAATACTGCAATAGGGAAGAGATCTCGATGAATTTACTGTTGTATTGAATTCAATATGTCGGTTGAGCTAAGCTTTACATGAATACCCTAGTGTCTATATATAGTCTCTTTACATTATGTAACTTGGACTGAACAATATGTAACTAAAATAAATACAGATGTGGGCCTATTATGTAATCTCAGAGTCCGGCCCATGTTCACTTGTGGGATGTCTATCAAAGATAAATAGGTGTTTGCTCAGAGATAATTATTGGGCATTTTGCGCACATGTGTTTTAGGCAATTTTTTGTAACTTCACGGTTGAAGTGCTACTTATTCCTTGACTCTCATCCTCATTTATTTTGGGATATTTATTGGCATACTATAGCAGATTAAGTGGTCCTTAGGTCTCGTTTAGATTCCACATGGATCATGTATTATTCTTCAATAAGAGCAGGATTATCAAAGAACTCAAAATGAGTTCTTAACATTCTCTCTCATTTTTCTCTTTCTTCCATCTCATTTTAAGAACCACGTCTAATTTTTAACAATATCAGAGAACTCACATATTAGTTTTAATTTGTTTCTCTTTCATATATGTGGAGGATTATGACTGGAATAGTAATCGTTGTGGGGCCCATATTTGGGTTCTTAAGAGTTATTGTGGAAGAACCCTCTCTCATGGGTTCTTAATCTCCCTGCTCTTTTTTATTTACACCTCATATTTTTACTTTATTTTTTAACTAAGAACCCTTAAGAACCACCAATAATAATCCTTTAACATACTATTATGTACAAATTAGTTAAAAACAGTCAAAATAAAAACAATCACAAATATGTCAAATTGAACTGTTGCTCTAAGTTTATCAGCTTCTATCATTTTGTACACTAGCCATGAAGCCACAATACAAGGTGGAGAGTGCCACTTGTCAATAAAGGATTGGGGGGAAAAGTATTAAGAGAAGAAAAAGATCAAAAAATAATAAAGACAACTATATGTGAAGAATTGGGGGAGGGGGTGAATATGATTTTTATTATTAGGAGAGAGAAACAAATATTTTTTCATAATGTTAAAACTCACAAAATATAAGTGCAAAAATAAAAAAATTATACCATTGTTCATCATTTTTGTGCTCTTCAAAACAAGATGCATCATGGATATGATTTGGTATACTTAAAATTTTATACTTTTAGAATGAGTATATATTAGATATTTTTAAAGTGGATCTTATTCATTAGCAAAATGAATCTTCTTTAATAATAAAATGAACCTTATTCATTAACAAAATGAATCATAACCCCAAACACTCTAAAAACCATCCTAGGAAAATCAAAAATGTTGAAGGCATTTTTATGGTTTGTAGTGCAGACCCTAAACCCTAAACCACAAACCCTAAAAACCTATCGAGACAGTAACGACAATATAAAGTGTAGAACTAATACCAAAAGATTACCCTACCCCCCCCCCCCCCCCCCCACCCCCCCCCCCTACCCCCCCCCCCCAAAACACCCTCCAAACCACCCTAGGACAGCTAAAAAATCGAAGGCATTTTTAGGGTTTGTAGTGCAGCCTAAACAAAAAACCCTAAAAGCCCGTCGAGCCTGTGACGATGATATAAAGTGTGGATTCAATGTCAAAAAGATTACTTTACCCCTAAACACCCTAAGAATGCTAAAATTTTCAAAGGCATTTATAGAGTTTGTAGTGCAGGGTTAAGGTTCATTAAAAATACAAAGGATTCACATTGTTTTATATGAAATGTTCACTTTTCTTAAACATAAGATTCACTTTTTTAAAAAGAATGATTCACTTTCAATAAATAAACGGTTCATATTGTTCTCTATAAGTTTGTGGTAGGATAAACTTGTATTAGTATTAAACAAAATATTCACTTTTCTTAAACCTTTGATTCACTTTTTAAAAACCTTTGATTCACTTTTCTTAAACCTCTTATTAACTTTTCTTAAACCTCTTATTCACTTTAGTTAAACAATTTCTATTTACGGGAATCACTTTTCATAAACATCTAATTCACTTTTCTTAAACCCATGATTCACTTTATAAAAAACCTCTGATTCACATTTCTTAAACCTCTTAATCACTTTAGTTAGACAATCTATGATTACGAGATTCACTTTTCTTATTACTCTCATTCACTTTGTAACAACTTGTGATTCATTTTTTAACAATCTTTGATTCACTTTTCTAAAACCTCTTATTCACAATAGTCAAACCATCGGAATCACTTTAGTCTAACAATCTCTGTTTATGAGATTCACTTTTTAAAAAAACCTCTTATTCACTTTTATGCAACTCTCTGATTCACTTTTTAACAACCTTTGATTCACTTTTAACAATCTTTGATTCATTTTTCTTAAACTTAAGATTCACAATGAATCTTTAAACATATATATGTACATACGAAAAATTAAAAATAAAAAAAATTATCAAAACATACTCATGCTGGGTCTTATTTTGAAGAGCTCGAATTATGATGAACAATGATATAAAATTTATGTTATTTGGACTTATATATAATAAAATACAACATTTTAAAGTTTTACAAAAATATAAAGCACAAAAGAACAAAATAAGAGCAAAAGACCAAAATGAGCATCTCCATTGCCTAAATCAAACCTTAACAATGTATCCAAGTCCAACTCATAATTATTAGAGTCATAATTATAGCGAAGGGACAATACAGTTATTGCTTAAATAGCATGTAATCATCATTATCGACCTTGTGTTTATAGTAGAGTAGAAATTTTGACAACATCGCTCCCGCTACTGACAATATAACAAGGAAAAATTACATTGCCCACCCATGAGGTATTGGGGAATTACAATGCCCACCTATGAGTTTTAGAAAATTACAATGCCCACCCATGAGATATTAAGAAATTACAATGCCCACCCATGAGTTTTAGAAAATTACAATGCCCACCCATGTACTTATCAAAAAGAGGTGAAATCGAATATGTAAAGTAATGATTACCTTAAGAAATACCTTAGACAATGGTAAACAAATATTAAAAAAAAACCTTAAATTAATCTTATATGACCACTTAGAAGTCAAATAAATGAAACATGCCTAAAAATAACAAAATAAAGAAATAAAATCAAATAAAATGAGGTAAACATATATGTGATTCCTTGTAATTTTTGCATGTTTGTTCTTCATTTCATCACTCTAACGTTGCACGGTGTAATTAGATTTTTTTTTGCTTTACATAGTTGAATTGATTAATCAATGTAAATTTTACTTAGATCTATGATTTTCACCTCATTTTGATAAGTACATGGGTGGTCATTGTAATTTTCTAAAGCTCATGGGTGGGCATTGTAATTTTTTAATATCTCATGGGTGGATGTAATTTTTTAAAACTCATGGGCGGACATTGTAATTCCCCAATATCTCAGGAGTGGGCAATGTAATTTTTCCACATAACAACATCGTCATTTTTGTAGATAAATCACTCTATTAATTGGTCTCCTTACTATATTTTCGTCATAATTCAAACTATCAACTTAGCAACTATTATTTCGTTTAGACACTTATCTTAGAACAGTTATGAAGAAAGAAAATTTTTAAAACGTATGAAACCTGTGAAATCGTAAACCACAAGAAAGTTGTTCACTAAAAAAAATAATATAAACCTCAAGAAAGTTGCAAAAAGAACCTGCGCAAACAATATTTAGTTTATAAGAAAATAATTGTAGTGTTGTAGTAGTAAATTTGTAATAGGGTCAATTACTAGGGCTTGATTAACTTAATTATATTATTTAGGTTGAAGAAACTATAAAATCATACAAGGTGTTATAAAACACGGCCTATAGATGGTGTAACCGGCTCGCGTGAGATTTGGTAGAACATAGATTAGTTGGCAGTCTAGTCAGCTGCTGATTGAACTGTTTTTTATTTTATTAAGTTTAATGAGTTATAATTTTTAAAATATAAGTCTAAAATGTTGAAAAATTATTACATTGTTTATCTAAATTCAAGTTCTTAAAAAAAAACTAGACATGAATATGTTTTGAGAAATTAAAAATTTTATATTAGTTACATGTATATATCCATATATATCAATGAGACTT
This sequence comes from Limonium bicolor, assembly GCA_023374045.1. Classification (NCBI taxonomy): domain Eukaryota; kingdom Viridiplantae; phylum Streptophyta; class Magnoliopsida; order Caryophyllales; family Plumbaginaceae; genus Limonium; species Limonium bicolor. The sequence goes on along the minus strand of CM041782.1, from coordinate 65,968,993 downwards.
ATGATTCATATTCATAACATCATTTTAGTGTATCATTGTAAACACATAAAATCATTTTATTGTATCATAATATCAATTTTAATGAATCATAATATCAAAATTAATGAATCATATCTTCATTTTAGTGTATCATCACAACCATATAAGAATAATTTTTTTTACACAATAATACAACATAAAATAATATTTGGTATGTATGAAAAATACACGATTCACCATCTAAGGTTTAAAATACACCATACAAATAATACACTACAAAACAATAATAATTTTTATCGGTTCCGAAGTTTATTATCTAATTCACCACTTATTAGTTAATGAATCATAATATCAATTTTAATGAATTATAATTCAAAATTAATGAATCATATATTCATTTTAGTGTATCATTGTAAACATATAAAAATAAAAAATTTCAAACATTAATACAGCACAAAACAATATTTGGTATGTATAAAAAATACATGATTCATTATATAAGGTTTAAAATACACCATACAACAATAATAATATACTACAAAACAATAATGAGTTTTTTTATCGGTTCCGAAGTTTGTAATCTAATTCACATTATTACTTAATGAATCATAATATCAATTTTAATGAATCATAATACAATTTTAATAAATCATATTATTACTTTAATGTATCAACTTATACATGTAAAAATAATTTTTTTAAAAAAAATATCAAAACATATCCATGACTGGTATTGTTTTGAAGAGCTTGAATTTAGGTGAACAATGATATAATTTTTTTCATTAGCCATTTAAAGTTAATATAGTGAAAATGCAGCACAGTTAACAAAACAGTCCAGTCAACAGCTGACTGGGACTACCAAATCAGTGTCCCGCTCCTAAATCAGTGCGGGCAAGGCCATGGCATCGAGTTTCCATGAGCTTCAAGTAGTAAGGTGACACTTATGAGGAATGTGTGTTGGATGTAGAGCTGATCAAATGGGTGGATGAGTCGGGCCTGGAAAGAATTTTAGGCCCGTCGGGCCTGTTTATAATCTTCAGGCCTAGTTTTTTCCTAGTTCTACTGCTACCCGGCCCGGTTTTTTCATTTTTTCTATAAATAATTAATACAAATTTAAATAAATATTAAAGTTCCAAATAAAAGTTTAAATAAATGAGAAAATTCAACATAAAATATTAAATAATTAAAAAAACATATATATTATATAAAAATTACATTAACTATATATTATTATATATTAAAATTTAAATAGTAGTATATATTAAAATTTGGGTCGGGCTGGGCTTTATTTCGGGTCCAAAATTTTTACTGGAGCCCGACCCAGTTTTAAATTAGGGCCTAGTTTTTTTGTCCAAGCTCGTCTGAAATTTTTTTCAAGCCCGGTTTTTCAGACTTTTTTTCAAGCCGGGCCGAATCAGGTCACCGGGACGGGTTGGGTTTGATCAACTCTAGTTGGATGGTGGTTAAATGAGCTGAGGTTAAATGGGAGAATGTTAAATGAGGTGAAATAAGATTGGTGCCTAAAAGTTTTGTTTGACTATTGTATTAGGTTATTGCCAACTTTCTTTTTTAGGTGTAAACTAATGTCATAGAATTGCGCTTTTATCAGTTAGTATTAAAAGATGTTATTAATATCCTTTTACCTCGTTTATCTTAACATGAAGTCAAATACGAATAATATAACTGATGGGAAATGATTATGAAGTTAGGTCCAAATTTCCATTTTGCTTATTTAAAACTAGCTTATATGCTTTACTCTTTTTTTATATGTCAAACATATTTAATTATCGCATCACTATCACATCGATATTTTCTCTTCTTTCGTCCACATACTTTTATCCTCTACGTTTTGAACTTAAACTCGTAGCCACAGAATAACAAGGTTTTATATTTTGAACTCTGTTTAACCTTATCGAGCGTAAGTGTGTTCACGGAAAATCGTAACTACCAAATCGGAAATGGATTCGGTGAAACCTAAATCAGAAATTTGGCTCCAAGTGGTTTGTTGATTTCTTTAAACGAACTGTTTGATTATACGGTTCCGGTTATCTGTAATGATTTTACGGGTCGTTTGGTACCAGAGAATAGCATTAGAATTCTTGGAATTGCATCTATTCCCATGTTTGGTACAAAGAATTCCAGTTCCAGGAATTTAGCTGATTCCAATTTGCTGATAACTCACTGGGAATAGTATTCCCTGTTGAAACGCTGGGAATTGTTATTCCAAGCGAGTGACCAGATTATCTAAATACTCGATAAAGTTAAAATATATGTAAATATTCAATTATAGTATGTATTTATTATTCTTTATTAATATTTTAGTTACAATTAATTTATAATATATATTAATATAAAGATGAATTATTTTTTATATATTTAAAAAATAAAGAAACGAACCATTTTATTATTAGCAAATATATTAGATGTTATATATAATTATATAAAATATTATATATTATATATTAGTATTTAATATAATAATTAATTATTAATACTTAAAAATTATGATTATTTTAATTTTAAATGGAATAAATGATACAATTAAAATTTAAAAAACAATTCTGATCAATAATAAAATAATTGATTATAAGAGATTACATATGTGTCTATCACTTACTATTTCAGTATTATATATTGTTCAATTGTTGATAAAATAATTATTTTATTTTATTCTGAACATACATTTTTAGTTAAAACAATGGATTCTATTGAATATTACTTAATGAAATTCAAAAACGCAAATTTAAATTTTATGTGGATTGGCCAAGAAATGAAAAATAAAGTATATTAGCATATAAATTTGTTCTTTATATTAATGCAGAGTAAAAATCTATAAGAACTTTGATATAAGCTAAAACATAATAGTTTGTAAAATAATTTTATAATTATTACTTAACAAGTCAATTACTTATAATTAATCATTAATGAAATATACTACACTTTTTGTACTATAGAATTTTAATATAATTAAAAGTTTACATAGTAATTTTATTAGTTTTCTTTTCTTTTAGAATGTTTATTAAATTGAATAATTAGTAATAGTTTTAGAAGAATTTGTCCGCATCTGAATAAGTAGTATGATGTTCAAATTATATTATCACCATTCTATTACATGTTAGTATAATGTTTCTTGATGTTCTATATACTCAATAATACAAGTTTATATTCATGTATCAATTGAAATTTGAATAGTAGAACTTTTCGGGTCTTATAATTATGAAAGTAAAATTTATTAATTATTTTAAAAATATTTTTTTACATATTTTCAAGTTAATATATAATATATAATTAAAATTACATTTATCATATAATAAATGATAATAATAATGTGTTACTTATCAATTATAGATTCATAACTGTATACTTATTCCAAGTCTATTCCTATCATTATTCTGCCCAACCAAACAAAAGAAACATCAATTCCAGTTTTTCACATCAAACTACCAAATGAGGTCATATTATTCTTAGAATTCCATTCCAGTATCATATTTCTAGGAATAAACATTCCAATACCAAACGGCCCGTTATGGAATCCAATAAATCGAAAAAAACCATTTAAAATCTTTTAATTTTCAAATGTTTTTTAAGTATGACATTGTTAGATTTACCAAAAATAGTAACAATCTAGAACCGATAATATTATAAATCGATGGTTACCGGTTAAAATCACACTAAAATCGGTAAAACTGTACGTTGTTCACTAAGGGCCGTTCTTTGGACACGAATGGAGATTAATGTAGTGATGCTCAAAAGTGAAGGACAAATGTCATATTTATTTGTTACACATTTGACTATGGTACACTTGTCAAGTTGATATTTGTTAACTAGAGTAAGCTTTATCATAAAGCTTCAAAACCTAGCTTTTTGTCAAAAGTTAGAACACCCCCTAAGTATAAAAAAAGAGCATAAATTTACATCATTCCAGTTAAGGACCCGTTCGGCATGGGGCTTTAAGGAAAATGTAGTAGCTTTATAGTAAGTTACTACATGTATCTCAATAATATTGGTTAAGCATATTTGGCAGACCCATTAAAAAGTAACTTGAATACACATGTCAACTTATTATTAGTTAACCAGACTAGAAGAAAGTAATTAGAGGTACAATTATCCTGAACAACTT
>CM041782.1:65922561-65964394 GCA_023374045.1 Limonium bicolor | reverse complement strand
ATATTGTATAATTGAATTTAAATCATAAGGTTGGAAATTTCTTGGCTAAGTGACATTAATCTTGACAAATATTTGAAGTAAGAAGATGTATATAAAAATACTTCCACATATACAGTTGGTATTTAAAATGGATATAGTACATGTATAAGTAAGACTATTCACATAAAAAACATGGGGTAATAATGAGTAAATGGGCTTACAAATAATGAGTATAGTGAATAAGCTTTAAAAGTTTATTATGGTATTATAGAAATGTTACATGATATCCAGATAGGAATCTCTATATAAATTTGTATAGTATATTACAAACTAGTGAGAATAATCGCCTTACATAAAATAATGAAATGTAACATCAAATAAAGGGAGTTTTATAAGTTATATATATTGTACGTGCATAAAGGCGTGACTAATATTTGTAGGAAAATACGTATAAAATATGGTTGAGGACCATACAATCTTAAATGATGGGTGTCGTAAACTAAAGTACTTGGATAAACTAGTCAAGTCAACATGCTTGACTAAGTCAACTAATTTGACCCAGAGGTCAGGTTGACCAACTTATACCTTGAATGGGAGTTTAAGAAATAATACTCTCACAAAACGTGCAACTATATATTATATGATTAAATCCAATAGAAATTGCATGTATAAATATATGTGTAAAACCAAGAATGTATGTATATATATATAAGTATATACGATATGGTTTTACTATCATGAAATAGTAATTGACAGGTGTTATGACATTAGTGTAACGATATATATACCACAAGTCATAGAGTGTAATTTAAAGTATGGTTTATTAAAAATGGATAGCGTGGTATGTAATATATGGTATAATACCAAATGGTTAAGTAATACCATCATATAACGTTAGTGCTTGAGCAATGAATGCTATGCGAAGTAACGTTGCAGGTGTGGTCACTTCTTTCATCACCATAGTTAAGATATATATATGATCCAAAGGGTTTATCTTTCATAACATTGAATTCCACAGTTACCGTTGTATTGCTTGCGGTTGTTTTTTTTTTAACAGTTCCTCTTTCGGAACTTGTTCCTCCATGATCGGAACTTAATTCTCTATGGCCTACAACTCCTTTTAATTGGTCTCTTTGAACAAAATATTGATAGATGTTTGAACATCGTGGCGGATTCACTGCCATTTTTTCTTATCTGTTTGTGTTGTGTTGGGGTAGGGAATTAATTGAATTCCATAATATTATACTTAGTGTGTAAAGATGGTGTCATGCTCTATTAAGCATTATAGATTGTACCAATCTTATGGTGTAATTTTGACTTGAACAATATCCTCTCATTTCATGGTTTTACGAGGGGTTTTCTAAAATTAACCTCTCGAGTGTACGAGTTGAAGAATTTATCTCAATTCCCATCCTTGGCCTAATTAATTGCTTATTTTTGGCTTTACTCATTTCATGTATTTTAGGGTATTTCGGTCCTCTTTACTTGTGTGGTTGGTCCTATCGACTGCTAAGCATGTCGACCCAAGTTGTCGCTAAAATTGGTCCCTCTACGGGTATTATCCTTTTGGCAACATCGATTGTATAATATAGTCTTTCCTCCTCAGGTTGATTGTACAACATTAAGTAGATGCCAGATCGGGTTTCCCCGAGTAAGAGGAGGCTTTCTACCTCTCCGGCGTTTTTTTTTTCCTATGATTTGGAATGGACTCTTGGTACGTAGGGGTTGGGTGTAGGTGTCTGTTAGGTATCCAGTAATTACTAGGGAAGAATCCTAACTATCGCGCCTCACATACTAACCCTTAACCCCGTTTCCCCGAATTCAGGTTTTCCTATGCTCGGTACTACTGTTCCAGTCATCAGAGCGCAACTACGCTCTGATACCACTATCTGTAACACCCCTGAATAAAACATCCATAGATTTAATGAAGCGCCTGACAATATCATAAGTTAACTTGCAGCGGTATAAACTTCATCTGGGTGCTACAGACGCCAACCACCCACGTGGTTGACATGACCACTCTACCAACATCAAGTTACGGTCTGCATGACTGGAAACAGCTCTCACCAAAATTCATGTACAAAATAAGATACAATTCCAAATGTTGAGTGTCTACAACAAATTGCCAAATTATGAACTGAAAATTACATCTCGGGTACATTAAACATACAGCCACATTCTCAAACGTTATGCCCTGATGGACTACCCCCATGGTAGCCATCCCGCCTACTCCGTTATCGTCCGGCATAATACCTGTAAAAATTTGGGTTGGGAAGGACTCAGCAAACTACGCTGAGTATGAACGTGTGTAGCCCGCATGTTGCCGGGCCACACGACTACTTGGTCGAATATTATTAAGTCAACTTACATGCTATAATAAAACAGTAAAGCACACCACAATATATCATGATATCATACACACTTAAGGTAGCAAAACCTTAGTAACAAGCATCCAAGCATCACATATTGGCATCATAGCAACATCAAACACGCAACCAAGCACATCAAGCTGCTAGTATGGCACACAACAATTATGTAAGTCATCAAACACGTGCATAGGTATGTTTACCGGTGATCCTCACTATGGGATCGTTCGAGCGTTGTGTGTTTTCATTTCTTTTCTCTTGTTCCCATAATGTATGTTTTCTTCTCTTTCCTTGCACCAGGTCTGGGGGTACGGTTCAAATCCCGTGACCATATCTTGTAGGTGTTAATCTTTTCCTTGTTTCTTTAAGGTTTAGTTGTGAATTCTCCTATCACCACAAGTTGACGAACGTCTTCTCCATAGCTAATCCTCCATTCCCGGCGTCGTGCGTCGAGGAAGCGGGGTCGTCTCTAGACTTCGGAATGTGCTCCACCAATAGGTATTTTACTTTTCATTATCATTATATGTTCGACACCATAGTGGGTGTCATTAGAAGTCCTCTATAGTTTAAGAGGAGTCTTCTTCTTGTATAGTTGTTTCGTTTTGTTTGCGTAGTTCGTTGTGTTTCATCTCAAGTTCATAAACGAGAAGGGTCTAAACTACCGTGTGCGCGCAAATAATATGCAACAATGATATAGCAATCATACAAGCAAGATAAGCAAGCAATCCAATTTCATGCTTTAATCTTATGGTCATTTTCACACAAGGCACGCAGCAAACAAGCCGTGTAACACGGCAACATACGAACCACACATGTCCATACCTGGATCAGAAGCAAATGTCGTCTCACACCCGGGTTCCTGATTGGCGTTCGTTACAACCCTAACGTTGATTAAAAGATAACGTGTCAGCTCATGTTTTCATGTGACGACACTTTTCTAGTTTATCTCATTTATACCGGGTGTTATTCCCTAGGTGAACTTTTGATTGTTCAACTTATATTAGCCCTTAGAATTTTTTTTTCCTAGTAATAACCTTAGGCCTCAGCTTACCCCCAGGGCATTTTCCTCCATGTTTTACACGTTAACTAAGTTCCCTTTCTAACTAGTGTTTTAGAGTATTTTTAAGCGCTAACCATGTGACAAGTTTATATAAGATGGACTTGCACTTGTCTACGAGGTATTCCTTTCTTAGCTAAGTAGTTATGTTTTGAGCTTATTATTTACACAATAACCCTCCTCAATCACTTCTAGAACTCCCTCATATTGAAGCTTAAATGTTTCCAAACTGAAGTAACGTTCTTGTATATAACCTTATCTTATCACACTTTTAATATGTCTAACGGGGTCTAAACTTCCCAAGTTGTTTTGTAAGTTTAGCTAGATGCATTAGAAAGGTTTTGGGTTCATTATAACTCTAACATCACCCTCATAACACCCACGTAACTCAATTATACAGAAACTACATCTTTACGAAATCTGAGACACAATCTGTACATTTCCTCTTGATTCTTGTATCTAGCTAGTTCAGCTAATGTTTGATTCTTCCCTGCAGAATTTACCCATCCATCTATGGGTGTTAACACTGTTTTAGACTCGAAACTCAATCATCAAAACACTCACCTAACTTCTGTATTCAGTTATACAGAAACAGTACTATCGAAAGAAAGAAAACTGAAAAACTGAATCTGGATGTTTCTTCTTGCTTCTAGCTAATTATACTGAGTTCTAATCTTTCCCATTAGTCTTCACCCACTGAGCTAAGTGTGTTAACTAGGTTTTAAACACTATACCATCCCAAAAACAGCATGGACAACCCCTCCGAAAATCTCTTGTACAAACCGGTAAGCATTGCAGAAAACTGAAACACTCAATCTATGTACTCTTCTTTAGTCATTGATTTAGATTCTCAATATGTCTCTTACCCCTCCCAAAATGTTTTACCAACCTTACTACATGTATCAGCTGTGATTTGAGTTCTTTATTAAACTGGTTCAACCCAGTTACACCTTCTGTATACCAGGTACGCAAACAGTCAAGTGTTGAGAATCCGAAAGCTAAGAATCTGTATATTCCCTCTTCATTCCTCCCTTTTTGTTTGTTAGACTGTCTTCAATTCCGTTCCACAAGACTTCCTTGCTTATTTAAGTTCTCTGTCTAAATTTCAAACTCCAACCAAATCCCAACACAGCTCGGGTACTGCCATTGAAGTTTAGTTATACAGCAATTGAAAGGTTACAGCAACTGGAAACTAATACATGAAACTGATTTATCCTCCTTATATATTTTTTTGTTGTTCACCAACCTGACTGTCTATTCACTCCAAGGTGTTTTAAACAGAATTGAATTAGATGAATTAGTAAGGTTTAAAGTTTATTTCCAGAACAATACCACACTCATATCCCACCTGTTATTTGTTTTTACAGAACCGAAGTGCAGGAACAGCCACCCACCATCCTGTTTCTTACCTCATTTAGCTTCAGTTTAACCCACCTAAACTGGTTTCAAATCTCCAAAATGTATATACCCTCCTAGTTAAGTGCTTTAGCTGGGTCCTTATTTACCTGAAACAACCTAAAACACATTGGCAACTCTACTGGACTCATTTATACAGAAACTGGAAAACTGAAACAGAATCCTGATATGGCTATTTCTATCATCCTCTTCTGTTACTTATCCTAACTTTCAATTTCCTTAACTGGCTACTAATCCTCCAAGGGTTATTCCCACTTAGTTGAGTGTTTTACCAAGATGTTAAATTCAGAATAAGCCTTAAAGAGTTCTGGTAACTCTACTGGAACTCATATAGAACTTAGTGAAACTGTAACCGAAGCTGGTAAAACTGATACACTCTGATGGGCTATCTCCTATTTTTTTTTCTCTTTTTACTAATCTGACTTCCTATCTCCCAAGATTGTTTTACCACTTAGTTAATGTTTAGTCGAGATTTTTAAACCTATAATAGGTCAGGGCTACATGGATACGTTTCTGAAAACAAATCCATACCCAGAACTAAAACAACTGAAACCGATATTTTTTTCTTTTCTTCTATTCCATTTCTGTTTTGCTCACCAGTTTGATTGTCAATTTTCTTACCCACCCGCTGTATGTTTTACTACTGTGTTAGTTTTAAGCCAACCCAAGGAAATCAAAGACTACACAACTGGAACATATCTATACAGAACCCAAAAGGGTCAGAACTGATAATCAACCCTGCATTTTCTTCCGTTACTTATTTCAGTTTCAATAGGTTGACTGTTATTATTTTTTTTTTCTCTTTCTTTCCCTCCAACCGTTTTCCCACTGAACTAAGTATATCATCTAGTCCAATCTAGAACAGACCCAAAACAAATCCTCAAAACAACCTGGCTACGCTTCTGGAGATCTTTCACACAGAACTTTAAAAAAAAAACAAACTGGAACAGAAGACTGAAAGTATGGGACTGATGCATTCCTTGTCTCTTGTTTCCTTTCTGTTTGATCACGAGGTTGATTTCTAACTTCTCCCATCCTAATTACTTACCTAGCCAGGTATCCTATCCAAGTTTTAAAACCCAGCCCAACTCTCTGAAACTCTTTACACTGACACCCGAATCTGTAACATTGATGCATTCGTTTTTTTCTTCAGTTTATTTCCTGAGTTTGATTTCTAGTTTTTTTTTTGCCCCAGCTTTCCTACTCAGTTAGTTGGTTGTCTTTACCAGGGTTTTAACTTCGAAGCAGATTTATAGCAGGATGACTAATGTTGAAACAACACAGAGATCATACCTGAAACCCATTATACCGAGACTGTTATACTACAAGAAACTGAAAAGAATTACTCTCAGTATCTCCTCTTTAACCCTCCTGTTTAGTTTGTTAATCGGTCTCTTAACCTCTTCTTAAATACACATAGCTTGACTTAAGTTTGCTGGTAATATTATAGGATCATTAGCAACCCATTAAAGCTCCTTCTAATTCCTCTGTGCACAGCTATGCAGAACCGAAAAAAAAAGTGCAGGTCTGCAAATAAAACATCACCGATGCAACTGCTGCTCTCTTCCTATTTTTTTTTTATTTCTAGTTTTCCTTAAAGTACCTAGCCATTTAGTTAAGTATCTTTACACAATCTTAATCTCAAACAACCCCAACATAATAAGGTCTGCACCTCTAACTTCTCTACACCAAGGCTGTAAGACTGGAAAAGAAAGATAGGACTGAAACACGATTTCATTTTATTTCCCCCCCCCCCTCTGTTACTGCATCAGTTGGGTCCTTTTGTCTTCTCTCTTTCAAGGCACCCCCACGCATTTATGGATTAGAAATGTGCATCAGTAATGTGTTAAAAACATTCTTAACCCATACTACCCTTATTCTGTTTTTGAGAATTTAAATTGGAAACACCAATTTTCAGAAGCTTAAACTGGATATCAAGTGGAGTCTACCTGAGGGGTTTGTCCCAACAACAAGACCGATCTTTTGGAGAGATGACTCGAGTCCTTCATGGGTAGAGTTGCATGGGATACTTATGCAAGACAAGAAGGGGAACTTGAGTGAGTATTGTAGTGTTCATTCAGACCGCAAATGAAGACATGTGGACCAGTGGGGTATACTGATTTCCTTACCTTGTTGCAGTTTAGAATCGGGTTGGTTTTGCTCCTGGTTTTCCAACAGCTGAAACTCCACAATGCGGCATATGACTGAGGAGTAAGGGAGTTTGAGTTATTGACGAGGAGGTGACAAATTCTAGGACAGTTTCTAGATCAGGGACGATCAAGGGAAACAGAAAAAAAAACAACCAGATTTCACTTTCTTTTCCTTTTGGTTCAGATGTTCTTACCTGGTGGATCTCTTGACTCAAAGATCTTCAACATTCCCCCATTGAGTTTGCAGGTCATCTAGGTAGGAAGGATCATAAGAGGTAAAGTGGTTTGAGTGAACGTTTTTGGACAGAAGAATGAACCAGAGAAGGAATTACACAGGATCGTTTTCTTCTCGTTTCACTTGCTAATTTGCTGGACCCGACTGCCTTAGATGTTCAAGTACTCGCGTGAACAGATAGAAGGGGATAGAGGAGAGTCTCTTGCATGAGAAAACAGAAGGGAGTGAAAAGGGTTCTGGTCACACGCACTGGCGTGAGCACGCAGAAAAGAAGGGAAAAGATGGGGTGTGTTCACTTGGAAATTCTCAGTGCATCTCCATGCCAGTTTGGACTACCAGTCTCGGTGTACAAGGAAAGAAAGGGAGAGCTACCAACACTAACGTCCTGCCACAGAGGAGGAATGCGGGAGAAACTCAGAGATGATGGTGTGAAGGTTTGCGACATTGGCTCCATATTTTGTTGTCGGCTTACACCATTTTTGAGGTGTGGGAATTTGAAACAGAGACAACTCCGATGGGTATGTTTGTTTTCCTTCCCAGGCATGCGATGTGCAGCAGGGGAACGTGGGGTTTGTCGTTGGGGAATTTTTTTTTTGAAACGGTATGGATGAGGTATGAAGGGCTTCACGTGCTGTAGTAATCGAGAATGGAAACAAGGCACTTGTTGCTGTTCCAGGACTGTGCACTGATCAGAGGAAAATAAAACGTATTCCTGTATATGCTGATGAGGAGGAGACCGATGGTGGGAGGCAGGAAAAGATAGTGGGGCATTAGATTTTTGGGTAATCAATCCGTAATTTAGGTAGATTTGTAGTTAATTCATCTGATTATATGCATTACCACTCTTATGTTTAGAAGTGCAATTTTGTTTCTGAACACGAGCACAGTTCATCTGGTTAAAGCGTTCAGGGGTATACGAAAGGTACAAGGTTCGAAACTTTGCAGGAGCGCCTTGCTCCTTTTCCTCTTTTTTTGTATAAGCTACCCACATGTTCATTTATATATATATTTAAGACTATATATTATATCGTGTTATTTTTGTTACGAAGTTATACGACGTTATTATTACTTATTACAACGTTACAATATCGTAACGTTACGTACATGTGTTTTCGTATTCGTACATATATAAGTACATGCCTAGATTAACATGTAGCGTTGTCACGCTTTCGGACATGTATATATATTAAATATAATTGTCCAGACATTATTTTATGTCCGAGTTATATAACGCGATATTCTCGGATAATCTCCTCACGTTTATGATTTTATTCATATGAGCTTATATTTGTATCACGTACCGATATGTATACGCGGTGTAAGTACCCGTTTGGATCTATAATCTAATTACCATAAGGTTTTATTGTAATTGTTGCACATAATTTAATTTAAACTTCACTAATTTAAAGTGGTAATTACTCGGGGTATTTCAAGAGTCAAAAGAAGAATTTACCAAGATTGACATTTTCCATATTCCCACCAGATTAATAACTGCACGAGTGCAATACCAAAACACTCAGTCCTACAGAGTGCAGAGGCGTAAACCCCCAGCAGTTAATATCTAATGAGACAACCAGATAGAAGGAACCAATAACCACGTAAGTTTCATATTCAAGGCTCAGTTAGTCACATCAAGCTGAGTTAGCCACACAAACAGTTTCCTTTTGAAATCCATTCAAGCTGAGTTAGCGTTTTCCAAAACATTCCATAAAGTCCGTTAGCAAAAGTATCTCAGTACGAGAAATCGTACCTGGTTAATGTTGTAGCAGTTCTAGTAGACTCGTGCAAACATTCAACAATACTCTGAGGAATATTAAAGATAATCTATTATCAATAACTTATATCCTAAGCTAAACTTAAATAAATACCTCACTCTTATTTCTAAATCTCGATTATCTTGTAAACCCTTGCTTAAATGTTATGTTTAACCTTTGACTTATCTTAGAATGTTGTATAACTCAACGTTGTAAGACCAAGGAATGTATTTTATTAACACTTGTTAATTGTTCCACTCTTATCCACTTTACTCATACTTAACCATAATTCTCAATTCAAGACTTTTGAGACCCTTATGTCACAAATGCATTTTATGTTATTCAATAATCTTAGAATTTCAATAACAATTCTTAAGCTCAATACTTTTATTCTTACTTTAGAATAAACATCGTATTATGACCTATAATAGGTTTATCTTAGAATACTATACTATTAATTCACAATGTAATGATTATGTATTTTATCAATATTACTAAATAATCCATCATGATTTAGTTTTCCCCTTAACTTAATTAAGATCTACATCTTGTATATTGAAATCATAGTGTTATAGATACATTTTATTATAACCTAATTGAGCCACTAAACTCAATTATCATATCCTTAGTTCAGAATGACTTTATATTATAACCGTCTAATAATCTTGTCATAAGATGTTGAATTACTTCTCATATTGAAATAACTATATTATAATTAACTTAGACTTATCGAACTCTTACATTTAGTATTCACAACATATATTATTTGCTTTATTATTACCTATATAATAAGGTGTTTTAAGATAACCTTTTATGTATCCTTACTTACATTTAATTTTCTAACGGTTTTATTTTCACACACATTCCCGCTACAGACTATGTATAATCCTTTTATACTAAATTTTAATAAACTTATGTCTTAAATACATCTTTCAGATTGTTTACAAAACCTAAGGTTTCAAAGGAATAACTTAATAAATTAATATCCTTTATTATGTTTTAGGATGAAAATTATATCTTAACATAAGGTAAATTTTATCTAAGAATTTAAATCCTCATTCATAAGTGAAATTGACAATTATTTAATAAGATAATTTATCCTGAAAAATTCTCGTATTTTATATTCAAATAAACATATTAATATTTCCAGTGTCGTAAAGTATATCAATATAATATCTTATGTACTTGGTTCCACCTGATTAAAGGTTCAAGGTTTAAATATCTAGTTTATTTACAAACCTTTCTTTTAAGTTTTAAACTACTAAATACATCATTTCCTTATAAACTCACATTCTGAATATTGGTAATAAACGTATTTAATATAGCTTCTCTAATTTTAAGAAACTTAAGGATTATTATTTAGATTAATTCCTAATCATAGTTTAATATAGTTTTATATCCTAATCCTTTTAATGATCTTATCTTAAAACATTAAGATTATTCAATACTATAATTGTTATGAAATGATTAAATCTAGACTTATTAATCCACTCCACATTTAGATGTAAAGGTATTTCATTATAATAAGATCTATCTGTGTCACAACTTATGAAATCAAATACAAATATTCCTAAGTCTTAACTTATTAATTACCTAATCCAATTATCGGTTTACATCCTAGTCATTGACAAAAAAATTATATATGTATTTTAATATGATTTATAAGAATCTTAGAAATTCAAAGGTAATTCTTTAAGCTAAATTTCATAACCATAATTTAATACCACCTCTTATAATATTCTTTTATTAGTATTATGTATTAGGTTTAGTTTAACTTATTAATTCCTTCATATTCTATTTTTTTATAAGGTATTTATTTATTTATTTATTATATATACTAGGATTTATTCAAGACAGTCTTTATGTAGTTTTATTGCATTTAATTATTTATATTAACTTTTACACATATCTACATCCAATATAGGGTTTATAAAATTAACTATTTTCCTTAGTTTCAATTAAGTATATTTACTCCCACATTATATAATTTATATAAATGTAGATTAATTTAATTCCTTGATTTAAACTATTTTATTTCTTTTATATATATATATATATGTTTATATATATCCTTTTTTTTCTTCACTTAAAAGTTTATAACTAAAGATACTTATTAATATTCTGTATTAAATTATAGTTTAGCCTTCTTATATTATTCCCAGCCTATAAAGTTTATTAATCAACTATACTTTAATTTTTGGTTACATTGAAAACCATATATTATAAGATAACTTATGAAAAATTCATAAACACAATTTTTAGACCCATTTACACTAGTCTAAAAATTCCCAAATTTAATATATAGTAACTATGATATTTTAGACATATTATAAAAAATTTATTTCATAAAAATAACTTTTTAAATTATCTAAATAATTCCATAATACTCAGAACTTACAAAACTTATAACTTATGTTTAAAAACTCAAAACGCATAATAATTTACATCACAATAAACTAGATTTTATAAGAAATCTATCGTTTAAATTTCGTGTCAAAATACATTATAGAAGGCCATTAAATAAATTCAACAAGTTAGGGTATTATTCTGGAGTTAATATTACTAAAACCTTCCACGTTTTAATCTTGGTCGTCCGTCCCTATAACCCCCGATCGGACGGCCCCTGTTACTCGAGTTCATCAGCAAACCATACCAGATTGTCGAGTGGGAAATCGACGCTTTCTCTCAATCCACAGAACCTAATTCGGCGATTCTTGTTTCATTGGATTCGAAATTCAACAAAGATTCTAATGGTACCAATTTTATGAGCTATAATGCAGTATAATGTAAATTCGATTCTGGGTAAATCAAGTTTAGGGTTCATATCAGTTTCGGTTTCGATTTGGCAAATTCTCTCAATTTATTGTGTAATTGGTTAAATTGATAGAAAGTTATGAACGAGAATGCAAAAACGAATATCATAGATGGTGGAATTTGGTCGGAAACTCACCGGAGATGCACCGGTGATGAAATCGAAATCGCTTTCTGGAAAAGTCATTATTTTATGTGCAGTTCGAGTAGCCTACTTCACGGATCAACTCGTGCTAATTGAGAAGGATTCAATCCACAAAACTACATCATTTTAAAGTAGACTTGTAACTCTAAACATTGGTGGAAGAATCATGGAAAACTAATAACTAGGGAGAAAGTTACAGATCCACAAAGATCTGAGTTTACCATGTCGTTTCTGGAAAAATTCTGGACAAAACCTGACATGATCGAGTTGGGAACTTTAGACGCTTATATGTTCCACACGATTAAGAATAACCCTTGGGTGTAAACATGAGAGTTATAGAGGAATTAGAGATCTACAAAACATGCTAAAGAACTCGAATTTTCATTGACGGATGAAGAAGTTATGATACGACGAATTTTACCTGATTAACTCGTTTTTCTAGAATTATGGGTTGCAGTTTTCAGGGAGGCAACTTCAGATCGAATTTTAGGTCGATTTAGAAAGGGTTAGGTTTAGATGAGTTATGGTTGGAAAGAGGAGTTGTAGGAGAAGAGAATAAAGAAAATGACACTCAAAAATTGCAATGACGAGAGAGATATCGGTGTCACAAGTTAGGGAAATGATCAGGCGGAGGCTGAGAAGAGTTAGCCGAATTTTTTGAGGAATCCGGTGAGGATGATGTGGCATGCTTCCCGAGGTGCGCGGGTGAGTCAGCAACCATGCCACATCAGCATGTTTTTCAAAATTTTGGCTCTAAACTTCATTTTATCATAACTTTGGCTAGGATGATGCGTTTTTGACGTGCTTTTTATCAATCTTCTTGGTTTTCCATAACCTTTTTATTGGTATAGGTTTCATGGGCTGGTTTGACCATTCTCAAAAAGTCAATCCGAGCAAGGCTTAAGAAGCTTTATGGTTTCCATGATTTTATATTGACTTTTATGATTCAAATTAATGTTCCAATTATTTCTAAAATCTTTTTAATATACTTGGAGTGTTTAGAAATTTTCCCAATATTTCTTGACTTATAAATCTTATTATTAAATTCATAATACTATATAATAACATATAATAATTTAATGTTTAATGGTATTCTTTAGGGTTAAATAGATGGAATCCCCTAATTTAATTTTCATAATTCCATATAATAATTTAATATTCATAATTCCATACAATAATTTAATATTTAATAGTATTATTTATGGTTAAATAAAAGAAATCCCCTAAATTAATTTAAATTAATTTAGGGGTATTTCAGATTAGGACGGGAAGAGAGAAAGAGAGTGGATGAGGCGAGCTTTTCTGCCAAGCTAGCGCCAAATGAAAGGGTTGAGAGTTGGTTGAATGTAGAACAAAAGATCGAGGAAATGTTTAAGGATTAAATGGAAGAAGAAGGCCTGAAGTCTGGAGGCATGAGGGTTTAATGTGAGTCGGAAGAGATTTGGGTGCTTTGAGAGGTATGAGTACCACCTTAGAGTGGGAAAAGGTTTTCATTAATGGAATGGGGAAGCACCTTGTGTGGGCTGCCTACGTACTCAACTCCTTATCGAGATCAGAGCTTACGTAGTTCACGATATTTAGGGGTTTTTGAAGTTTTGATGTTTGTGAAGCTTGAAAGATTTAGAAGAATCCCTGATTTGGAGAAGTCCAAGTTTGTGGAATGTAGATGTTTGTGGAGTTTGAAGATATTTAAGTGTTGTTCAAGATTTGAGAGTTTTTAGAAGATGCTCAAATCCTTCAAAGATGTTTGATGTATGGAATGTTGTAGTCTGTGAGACGCTCGGGTCTGTGAGACATTTGGAACCTTTAAATGCTGAAGTCTGTGAGACGCTCAGATCTATGAGACACGCGGGTCTGTGAGACACTCGGGTCTGTGAGATAGTCAAATCATCGGGCAAAGTCCGTGAGACGCTCAGGTATGTGAGACATTAAGAGTGTAGAGGAAATTGGAATATTATAGATGCTTTGAGTCCATGAGATAATTAGACTCTGGGGCATTTGAGATTTTTAATGATTTGAAGTTTTCAAGGAATTTGAAGTTTCAAAGGAGTTTGAAATTTATGAAGTTTGGAATTATTTGGGATTTAAACGAATTTATTTTATTGAATTGGAATGGAACTAAATTTTTGAAATGAATTGAGATTTAAAATGAATTTCTAAATTGAATTAGGATTTGAAGTGAATTTTGAATTGAATTGGAAATGATTGGAGTTGGATTGAAATTGAATCGGAATTGAAGTTGAAATGAAATTGAATTGAATCGGAGTTAGGATGAATTTGAATTGAATTGGAGTTGAGATGAATTTGAATTGAATTCAGGTTGAGATGAATTTGAATTGAATTGTAGTTTAGATGAATTTTGAATTGAATTGGAGTTGAGATGAATTTGAATTGAATTCAAGTTGAGATGAATTTGAATTGAATTCAAGTTGAGACGAATTTGAATTGAATTCGAGTTGAGATTAATTTGAATTGAATTCGAGTAAAGATGAATTTGAATTGAATTCGAGTTTAGATGAATTTGAATTGAATTCGAGTTGAGACAAATTTGAATTGAATTGGAGTTTAGATGAATCTGAATTGAATTCAAGTTGAGATGAATTTGAATTGAATTCGAGTTGAGATGAATTTGAATTGAATTCAAGTTGAGATGAATTTGAAATGAATTGGAGTTGAGATGAATTTGAATTGAATTCGAGTTGAGAAGAAATTGAATTGGAATTGGGATTGAAATTGAATTGATTTTGAATTGAAATAGGAATTGAATGAAATTTGATTTGAACTGATTCTATATTGGAATCAAGTTGAAATTGAATTGATTCTGAATTGAAATCGATTTGAATTTAATTGGAATTGAAATTGAATTTGAATTGAATCAAATTGAGATGAATTTTGAATTGAATTGAAATGAATTTTAAACTGAATTGAATTGAAATTGAGATGAACTTTGAATTAAGATGAATTTTGAATTGATTTTGAATTTAATTGGAATTAGGATTGAAATTTAATTTGAATTGGAATTGAGATTGAAATGAAGTTGAACTGAAATTGGATTTAAATTTAATTGGATTTGAATTGTAATTTGGAATGATTTTTGAGGTGGAATTGAGCAGGGCTTAGAATTGGGCTGAATTTGGGATTTGAAAAGTCTTGAATTGGGTTAAAAATCGGCTGTTTTTGATCCTAAAAGAATTTCAATTAATGAACTCTTATGCTTATACTAAAATTAGTTTCAGATTTTTGACTTAAATTAGAAGGATTTCAAAAAAATTTATATATATATATATATATATTTGGATGTGTGTTTGAGGTTTAGGGTATCACCTCACCAAGAAGGACACATGACCCTCTAAGTGCGGGGGGACACCCACTATCCTAAGGGCTTGGTCCTAAAGGATTATAACTTGGGCTTAGATCACAAGTAAAGACTACATTAACAAATTGCAAAGACAATGGAGATAAAGCAATAAATGTGCAATGAAGAGGTAAAACAAAAGTTCAAACAAATATAAGAGGTTAATATTCAACGTTATCAGCATCTTATGAAGTGAATTCCGTTTTATTGCCCGCCAAGAAAAGATTCTAATATGAAAGAAAGCAGGTCGAGAGCCCACGGTCCAATTAAGGGTTAGAATCTGTTAAAAGGCTTAAGCTTGAACAAAGAAACGCCATGAAACCTAAATGCATGGTTGCTAGTTCATTTCATTTCATTTTTCTTTCCCCTTTAATGCTAAGTAGAAACTAAACCGCAATGTCATTGCAAAATAAGCTCAAGTCACCAATCAGATTTTACTCCACTCGGTCAACCCCCATGGAGCCTCGTTGTTGACAAGTTAAGGCAGTCAATAAATTCCTATCCTCTTAATTCCTAGATTAAACAGGGGATTCACACTCTTTACACGGATACCAGTAAAATACAAACCCAGAGGGGAATCTAAGTACGCATCGGAGTAGAAGAAACAAAAGACAAAAAGGATCAATCGTGTGCATTTTGCTTTCTGCTTTAACCCACTTCTCAATTCCTTTGTCAGGCAATTAAACGAACATAAACTTAAACGCTCATCACAACCTATTCAAATGGGTTGCATGAATTAAAAAAGGCCATATCATGCACAGGGTACTCACAGCCCCTTCAACAGATTATAGAGCACATACAAGATATTATACAGATATGCATGAAGCACAACATCCAGATCCAAAAATATCAAAGATTAATCAGTTGAGCTTATGTACCGAAACGATGATGAAAAAGTGTGCTGCAAAGAATATGAAACGATAGACAACACAGACAAAACCAAAACCCGATCAGATTAACAGGGCTATATCAGCAAACAAAGGGAAAGACAGATAGGACAATGTGAATATGTATTGACAAAGAGGGGATAGTGTTAGCATTCGATCGAGCGTGACAAACTAATATGAGCAAGGAGCTTCCGTAGGGAAAACCATGGAAATTCCTGCACACCCCAGAAATGCAAACCAAAAGGCCAAACAAAAACATCAGTCAAAAACAAAAAATGAAATAAGTGAAGAGAGTGGTGTTGTTTCCCTGAGCTGAAACTTCACCCCTGAAGAGCTATGTAATATGCTTCAAGATGACCCAGAAGCGCATAACGAGATCAGGATTAATCCCATGTGAAGAAGCAACATCTTACCTCCGAATGCAAAAATGGATTAGACTGAACCAGATAAACTTAAGGGACTCTTCGACACCAGCACTGGTGGTACCGCGGTGAAATCGAAGACATATGCTACCTCTTTCGTTACCAGATTCATTTGAAAACAATGAACAGAGGGGACAAGATGAAAACGTAAGTATATTTTTAGAAATGATTTCAATGAAGAGGAGGATGAGATGATATGCCACTTACTCTGCTAGTGAGACGAAGAAGAACAACATGGAGGATGACACCAAGGAAGTCAGGGGAGTTCGAGTATAATAGACGAAGGTTGAAGAACGATGGTTCTGGCTTTTCAGGATTTCAAATGTTGGAAGGTAGAAGGAGATGTTTTTGGGAGAAGATAAGGATGCGGCTGATTTTTGAAGGGTCGGAGAGGTAGCCAATGAAGTCGAGAATGTTCAGCGCAACTCTCTGGTTTTCGGATTTCTGGCTAATACGAAAGAATCAAGACCTTAGGGAAGCAAAATCAAGTGAATCATAACTGGAAATTTAGGATTATCGGACGTGGGTATTCAAATTGCTAGCTGAAGTTCTCTGGGTTTTCTCCAGAAGAAGAAGAACGTGACACAGACACAGACACAGACGAATATGGTTTTTGGGTGTAAATTGGAGGACGGCTATTACTAAGGTTTTAAGGGGAAGGTCAACTGATCTAGTTTCAAAATGGGCTAGTTAAACAATAGCGGGCTTTATTTTGGGTATGTGGAGTAAAAATTAAACTCACATTTGAGACCTCGGCCACGTTTTCGGATTAGAACCAAAGCCAAGTTTGGTCAGACTGACTCGTGTAAAGGAAAAAGAAATCCTTGCTCTCCCTATGGTTCGAACCCGCATCTCTAAACCCCAATTCATGCACCTTGTCCAGTCTTACTACAATAATATTTGGAATTTTGAACGCGAGAGAGCAAAATAGATCTCTGATGCGAGCTGAAGGAAAATAAAACTAGTTCCTTGCTCCCTGTAAGTTTCGAACTGAGGCCATTTGATTCCCAAGCAGACACACTAACCAACTAAGCTAATACAAAACTCAATATATAAGTGAGAGAAATAATACTAGATCTCTACTTCGAACTGAATAATCCTTGAAATTGTAGTGATCGTTTACAATGTAAATGTACGGTAAGACGAAAGAAATTAATCAAGTAACATAAATTGTTTTCTTCCTACGAGTCATTAAATGATGGAATGTAAAAAAGAAAAACGATAAAATCGAAAAGTAAATGAAATGAAAGAATATTAAGTACATGAAATAATGAAACTTCATTAGTATAATGGAGGTACAATGCAAGTGAATGCCTTAAATAAAAATTGCATTAGATATGTACGAATAGCAGTAAATAAGATAGAAGAAAGAAGTAACAAAATAAAATGAGATGAGAGAAAATTTAATCGAATTAGTGACAAAACAAAATATACTAGTATGGATTAAAATAATGAACATGTACATAAAATGATGAAAATAATTCTAAAACGATAATGGTAAAAAAAATGAAAACAAGTACAAATAAAGAAAATACAAGTACAAGTATCATGAAATGAAATGAGATAAAGTAGACAAGTAACAAAATAACATGAACTAAAACAAAACAAATTGGCAAATAAACAAGCGAATAAAATAGAACCATATAGCATGAAATAAATCAAAAATAAAAAGGTAAAATAAATAAGTAACAAAAAGGGACGGGTTTGAAAATGGATTCTTTGAAATTTGATTTAGAAAATTTGTCATAAAATGATACTTTCATTTTGGTATGCACATGAATAAGTTTCAAAAAGAAAGGCGAAGACCCTCTTATTTTATTTATTTGTCTGAATTTTGCTTTACAGGGTGAGAATTTTTGGTGTCTACACATGGGTATAGTTATTGACAACACTAATGATCTAAATGATCCTAGTTTTATAACGAATGAAAATGATTTGACCTTGATGGTCTTATTGATGGGAGCGGGCATAACTAATCTGGCTACATAGCCACTTGTTATGCAATGATGACCTATATATTAAAGGGGTTGGAAGATTTCAACCCCATAGGGTATGTGGGCGTACCCCTTTTAAGGGGGGTGGAGCGATTTTCCGTTTCTGCCTACATACATTGTATGTATGTATTGTGGTTTTTGTGACTTAGTTGTGTGATATTATTTGGTGGTTTGATGTACGGTGGTATTTTAGTATCATTAGGTGATGTGAAGTGTTTGAAAAGTATTTGTAATATGGATGGTATGAATTATGTTTATGCTGAGATTATGCAAAAGTAATATGGCAATGGCATGATCACCTATGTGTTTATCTAGATACGTGCATCGAATGTATAATAGTTATGAGCCTAGTGGAACTTGATTCCTTAGGTTGGTTTGATTTGAGGAAAGATAACTTCGGGATGAAGTTCATTTTAAGGGGTAGAGTGAAACATCCCTGAGAATCTAAATCCAATTAATTTATACTCCCTCCGTCCCACCTTGACCGTCCTATTTACTATTTGGACATGTCGTTTGACTTCAATTTTTAACATATAAGATAAATTAATTTTGAAAATTTAAGTTTTGCATATGATTCCTTACATGATAAAGTATATAATACAAAATTTAGTTTTATAAAATTATTTTACCTTATATGTTTAATATTGAGGTGGAAAAACGTGCCAAAAAGCAAACAAGACACTTATGACGGGACGGAGGTAGTATGTTTTAAGGTAATATGGAACCTTAATCATATTTGGAAAATAATTATAATTTTGGAAATAATTACAGAGGAAATGAGAAAAGCAAATAATTAAACAAAGAGCTAATTGACTTAATTATGCTACAATATACATTGAGACTTAAAGGTATGTTTATAAAGAGGAATTACTTGATTAAGTAATTTATAATATGTAATATACATCATTACATGAAATAATGAGATTAGTTAATATGTTGAGGTGGGAGGGATTAACTAACGTATCAACTCTAGTTATGAGACCTTATGAGCATATAAGCCAATTAAAAATCAACATGGGGTGTGCTAGTTTATTAGTTTGCAATTCAGGAATTGACAGGGCTCAAATATAGTAAAACAATCGGGGCCCAGAAAGACCCAAATTGGTGGCTATAATAGAGAGTTCAATTTCCTTATTTTTCTCCTCGTTTACTGAATTTTCTTCTTCTTTTTTTGTAAATCGTAACCGGTGTAAGGAACATACATGTTCACTGCCTAATGGAGGCCATCGGTTCAGGTTCTACCCGGAATCGACTGGAACCGGAACCGGCCGGAACTGGGCCAGAACTGATTCGGAACCAAAACCGCCCACATGCGAAGCGAATACAAATACACGTTTTGAGATTCGGGACCGAACCGGACCCGGAACCAGAACCGGAACCGCTTGGAACCACCCGGAACTGCCTGGAATCATCGTTGGATTTGGAACCGGAACCGGTCAAAGTTACCGTTAGAATTGGGACAAAACAACGTTGTTTTGGGAGGAAGGTGCGCATTCTAACGGCTATATAGAAGTTGGGAACCAGAACCGGAACCGCCCAGAAATCCCAACAACTTTTTTTTATGTCTCTAACGGCTCCAACCGGCCATAAACGGCTATATTGCCCCTAAACCCTTATAAATACACCATTTTATCATCACTCTCACCACACAACTCATCCTACTCTTCCTCTCTCTTATTACTACTATTTTCTTGTGTAATTAAGTGCTATTAAGCATTCTAGCTACTAAAAAGCTCATTTCCCACATTAGCTCACTCAATTCCCATTTCCCATATTCTTGAAAAATGTCGAGGAGAGCCGGAAAGGAAGTGATGCCTTCATCCAACCTCCCAATCGATCCAAATTTTCAAGTTGATGAGCAAGACCAAATCGACGAGATGGAATTCGGGTATCATCAACAACCACATTATTCACCTTCATCAATCCCGCAAGGTGGAAGCTATACAATTTCTCAGCATGGATCTACAAACATGGGGTCAACACAACCAGGAATATCTCCATTTGGTAAGTTTTAATATTAATTACAATTTATTTTATACAAACTTTAATTATAATTGCATTCTTATCTTGATTATAGTCTAAATCAATTTTTTTTACAATTAAAGGAACATCCTCTACCCCATCCGATGCCCAACATCTTGATCAAGAAGAAGAAGACGATCAAGATGATGATGCCGCCACTCCAACAAAAACAAAACCGGCTTCTTGGGTGTGGGCATACTTCACAAAGAAAGAAGATCCGAAGAAGCCCGGGACATACAAGCAATATTGCAATCTTTATAGCAAAGGACTTGCATGGGCGGTGGACACCGGAACCGGATCCTTTGCAAAACTGTTAGGATTACGGGTCCATTTCCCTAGGATCGTGGTGAGATTGATATGGTTATCAAAGAAGAAAAACCACAAGATAATGTAATGATAAAATAGTGACACAAGGATATATGTGGTTTGGTCTAAACATGACCTACGTCCACGGGAGGAGATAGAAAAACTTTCATTAAGAAGATGAGGATTACAAGTTTACATGAGGATTACCCAACCAACCCATCAACTCGTGTTTCCCGTATTTCCCTTGGTGTTTTTACCCGAGTCCCTTTTAGTTCCCATAGAACTACCCTTGACTCTTTTGGATGTGATTCCCACAAGTTAGGATGAACCAAAGCTACGGGTTACTAGATATATTTATAGTGCTAGATCTAAACCCTTCACTTATCCCAACGTTAACCTTGTTACAACCGCTACATAATGGCTCAGAAGTTACTGGTTACAACTTAATTAACTTAATCCATTAACACCTAGAAACAACTAACACTTGGGTATCTAGAAAGCCAGAAGTCTTAACTTCTTCTTTATTTAACTTCCTCATAACTCTTCTAAAAAAGTTAGAAAACCAAATACTTTAGACGCCATTAATTTGCACCGCATAAAAGCTCCCATTAATGCATCTTCAACTTCCGTGAAACTCTTCGTGAATAACATATTAATTGGAAGACGAAACCAATTAACTTCACAAGAGTAACTCAACGGATTTAGCATTAATTCTAACAATTCTTCCTCTTAATGCTCAATCCGGTCAATCACATACCACCATTTATGCCAAACTTCCTCTTGAAAAATACTCTCAAATACATCCCACACAAGGACTAAACTGGATAACTTCATATGGACTGTTTGTATTCCAACTTTGGTATATTGACCACTCCTCCCCGAGCCCTCAAAGACTCATTTGGTCCAAATCTTCATGGACCCGCCACAAACACGAAGTAAGTAGCAACTCAGGAAACAACTACGCAACCAAAGACAATAATGATATCTTCCGTCTTTATCTGGTTCTCGCAAAGTCTCAAAACATGACCTAACAGCAGCTTCACAATTGATCACCACGCGAAGCTCCGTTTGTGGTGACATGCGCGCTACCACAACCCTAGGTCCACCCACTTGCTAGATGATCTCTAGTGCTCCATGGAAGTCCACGATCCAAGATTTCCAACTTGACATCCTTCCAACAACACATCATCATCTCCAAGTACATCCCCTACACCAAAAAACACACGTAGTTGATGATTTTTTTTCAAAAGCTCTTCCTCTCTACCAAACTTGTTTTCAATCCAAAATTCTTCTTAAGAGCACGCCACCTCTCTCATGAAAACACCTCACCATCACCGTATTTGATACAACATGAATCACTAAACTCTTATCACTGCTCGATGAAGAATAAAACCACCTTTACTCTTCAGTGGATTTACATCTCCATTAGCAAGAATTGAGTGCCAAGACTTCAAAAAATATCACGAACACGGTGTTTCGATCAAGGCAAGGAAATGTAGAGCTTCAAGGCACGACAACTTTCTTCTCCAACACCTTCCTTCGTTTTTTACTTTATCAAAGCCCACATCATCTTGAATCACCATTCTTTTCCCAATGACATCTTCACCAACATAAACATCCTGAAAAACCATGAGCTCTGATGCCACTTGTTAGGATACGGGCCCATTTCCCCAGGATTGTGGTGAGATCGACATGGTTATCAAAGAAGAAAAACCACAAGATATGTAATGATAAAATAGTGACATAAGAATATACGTGGTTCGGTCTAAACATGACCTACGTCCACGGGAGGAGATGAAAAACTTTCATTAAGAAGATGAGGATTACAAGTTACATGAGGATTTCCCAACCAACCCATCAACCCGTGTTTCCCATATTTCCCTTGGTGTTTTACCCGTTCCCTTTTAGTTCCCATATAACGAACTACCTTGACTCTTTGGATGTGGATTCCCACAAGTTAGGATGATCCAAAGCTACGGTTACTAGATTTATTTATAGTTCTAGATCTAAACCCTTCACTTATCCCAACGTTAACCTTGTTACAACCGCTACATAATGGCTCACAAGTTACAACGGTTACAACTTAATTAACTTAATCCATTAACACCTAGAAACAAATAACACTTGGTATTTAGAAAGCCAGAAGTCTTAACTTCTTCTTTATTTAACTTCCTCATAACTCTCCTGATAGCCGCAGACTTATCATATTTTAGGTGCTGCTAGATTTAGTTATATTTATCTAAATAAGGTTAAATATATGTTATTTATGTTATATTATGTCTTAAAGTATATATTTGTACAGTCTTATGTTTTGTGAGTTTTTTTGTGCAAGGAATGATTTCTAGGCAAAAGTTCAAGTGATGCCGGACTCCATGTCGGATGTATCCTGCACGGCATCACATAGAACAGAAAGGGGCTTTGCCGATGAGATGTCAGGTAAATTCTATCCGACATAAGTGTAAAGTCGCTTCGGTTGACCATACGAAGCACATGTGTTCCACGTGATTTCCAACCGCTGCCGGGTATGATGCCGGGTATCTCCTACCCGCTATACAATGTTTTGTGCGGAATTGCGGTTTTTGACCGTTAATAGTTGGGCACATTTCCCACGTGTGCCGGCTATTGATGATCCGGCACGACGCCCGGCAAGAGACATTTTGAAGCCCTATAAATAGGCCGTGAGTCTACATCATTTGACACATTTCAACATACCAAATCCACGCCATTCACTTCTATATTTCCGCCCACTCCATTGTTGGTGTCCAAAGAAGTCTACGGAACCATCCACGCAAGAGAAGAAGAAGACCTTGTCTGGTTAAGGCTATGAACATCTCCTCCTCCCCCTTTGTATTCTCTTCTTGTAGTTGTGTGGATGATGATGTAGAATTCTTTGTTAGGTTTTTGGTTAGGGAAGATTTCCTTGTAAAACTCTTATGATCATTTATGGAATTTTCAAGTTTCTTAACCCGAGTTCTAATCTTCATGCAAAGTAGAATGAGTTAGCTCCTTATTCTCTTATCTCTAAGTCCTATTTAAGGCTTTCAAAGCAAGAGTATGATAGATTAGGGTTTTGGCAATCTTTAACATTGTCTTCTGCGCCTCAGCGGGAGGGTTAACCTCTCATTCCCCCATTATTTTATTGTATTCGCGGCATTGGCTATGCACGATGCAAGGATGGATAATGAGTTCCTTTATTCAGAACCGATTCTGGAAGTGTTATTTACGAAATGAAGGGTGCCGGATGTAGTGCCGGATGGAAGATGTCCAGCACATTCACGGCCATGAATATGCCGCGTAGCGGAGGTCCGACAGGAAACCCGGCACATTCATTTTGCGAGACTAAATTCTCTTTGAGACTTGCCACCCTTGATCATTGGTCATATGATACTATTGCATTGATATATTCCCAAATCAAAGTTAGTTTATTTACTTTTCTTAGTTTAGAATCAACCTTTACTTTTCCCCCCTTGTTATAGAATAGGCTTTTGCCCGGATTAGGACTAGTTTTCTATAAGTCCCTTGGGTTCGATACTCTTGGTCGTAATATATTTACACTATACTCCGACCGGGTTTTATTTGCTACCCGTTTTTGAGTTGTAGGTTTAGTTTGTTATTTTATTCTTTTTATGTATATAGTTTTTCCTACAAATTTTCGTCTAGCAAATTGGCGCCGTTGCCGGGGACTTGGAATTAGTCCAAGTCCTAAATTCGGTATAACGCCCTATTCTTTATTCTTTATTCCTTGATTCTTTGATTCTTTCATTTAAATTTTCCATTTTTTTTGTCGGTTGAATATGCCGGGTTGGATGCTGGGTAACCGATGCCCGGCAGATTCAACAATTCTTATTTACTTATTCTTTGATTTATTTCGCCCTTAGTTTTTGCAGATTTGAATGTGCCGTGCATAATGTCGGGCATCCGATACCCGACATACTCGGAGGAAGTTCAATGCCGGACAGAAGTTATCCGGCATAATGACCGGCATGTTCAAGTTATTTTCAAAATTTCGTACAGTGTTAAGTTTTTAACAATTTGAATTTATTCTTGTTACCCCCTTCGTTTATTGATCTCTTCTCATAGTCCCTACTTTGTTTCTTTAATTTGATTTTCGAGTTTGAACTTGCCGTGTATTATGCCGGGTTTCTTACATCCGGCATGTCACTCGGCATGTTCAATTTTACTCTCCAATTTGCTTTGTCGTAAAATAGTAGGGATAGTTATAAATGATCTCTTACATTTCATGTCTTTCACTTTTACATTCCATGTCTTTCACTTTTATGTTTTTTTTTCGCTGTTTGAACACGCCGGGTAGAATTAACCCGGCAGTACTAGAAAACGTCCCAGGGTGCCGCACTCCCGGCACCACGTCCGGTAGTCCCAATTTTGTTTCGTCTTTTAATTTTGCATATTTATTTATGTAATAATCTTATCATTTATTAATATAATGTATTATAACGTTGTTATTTTGCTCCTCCTGAATATTTAAAAGGTGAATGCTTCTCGGTCATCGAGTTCTCCTGAAAATTTAGTCAACTTTGATCCGGAGATCGAGAGAACCCTGCTTCATACTTTAAGACAACAACGAACCCTACAAGAAGCAGATCCTACACCAATGGCAGCACCTACCGTCCGAAATATAAACCGGCCTTCCAACCAAGGCCAAAAACCAGCAATCGACCTTCCCCATCTTGCATAAAATGAGTATGATGAATGGCAAAAACTCAAGCCATATCATCAGATTAGATGCATAAAGGAGTTGGGTCTGTTCGACGGTACGAATCCGGACGATGCTTTGCTCCACGTCACCAAATTTTTGCTACACACAAACAGCCTAACCTCCACAAACAATGTCCTCCAATACGCCAGACTTTCCCTCTTCCCCCATAGCCTTACGGGGAACGCCAGCAAGTGGTACCACAGTCTGACCCCCAGTACCATCACCACTTGGGAGGGCATGGTAACCAAGTTTTATGACAAATTCATGCCTCCAAGTCGCACCCTAGAGATGATTGCCGAGATATACAATTTCAGAAAACCTAGCTCGGAAAACATCTGTGAGTCTTGGGACAGATTCAAAGGGTTGCTGCGCACATGTCCACACCAGGCCTCACCAAGGAACAACTATCTCAGTTGTTTTACAAAGGATTGGTCAACCAATGCAAAACAATGATCCTATCCTCCATTGGTGCAGACATATTGAAGAAGCCTGGAGATCAATTCCTTAGTGGAGTTGAATCTCTTTGTGAAGAGATAAGAGATTGGACCACGGGTGGATCCAGGGGCGGTACCGCTGGTTTGTATCAAGTGGGCGAGGGAGACGCCTAATTTGAAAAATTGATGCAAAGTCATGAGCAGTTGTTGGAGAGCAATGCTCAAACGTCCACGAAGGTTAGCGCTCTACAGAAGATGGTGGAGCAAATAGCGATGAATAAACTTCCTCAACAGGCGAACGTGGTTAGTTCACGACCACACGCTCCGAGCCCTGATGTACCAGACTTTCAGAATGTTGAGGAAGTCAATTATGTGAATAACCAAGGGTATCGACAGCCATGTCAACAGGGGAACCAACCCCCTCAACACTTCCAAAGTCAAGCCAGCTACCAGGGAGGTCCAAGGCAATACAGACCATCCCTGCATCATCATCAGAGGCTGAAATGGCTGAGCTTCGTGACATGATGTCAGGCCTGATGAACAAGACCCAGGATACTCACAATGAGATCTCGACCATTCACAAGGAGCACAAATTGTTGCAGTTGCAATTGCAGCAACTTCTGACGCAACCACGACAACAAGGTCAGCTCCCATCCCAAACGCAAACTAATCCAAGGGAGCATGCGAATTCGGTCACTATCTTGCCACGGATCTCAAATAATGCCAAGTAGCCTAAAAGGCTAAGTGTAGGGTGGTTCCTTCTCATGCATTTCTCACCTCAGGGGAGTTCCCTCTATCTTTATTTTTTCCTTTTTATTGACTTTGTTCTTTTTAGTTATCTTTTCTTTATTTTGTTCCTTTTCGGTTATTTTTAGTTTCTTAAAAAAACAATAATGTTCTTTTCATTTTGAACATTGGGGACAGTGTTCCTGCCAAGTGTAGGGCAGGGACCCCCCCCCCTCTTAAAAAATAAGTTTTTATTTATAATATGCATAAGTTGTGAGTTTTATCAATGTTTTACTAAACTTTTTGCATGTTTTTGATTGAGATGAGATTAGGAATGAATAAATGCTTGTTCTCTCAAGAGGTAAGTTTTCTAATGACTTGTAGATTCTTGTTTTTAACTTCTTGATTCTTTTTATTTAACATGAGTACATGATCTTGCTCCTAATTGTTCCCTTTATGTACTTCTGGGTATTATTTTCGTTCCTTTTTCAAATTGTGAAGAATCTTTTGGGTAAAAATCTTAGAAAGGGTTTTTGTGGAAAAAAAGGAAGAAGAAGAAGAAAAAAAAGAAAAAAAGAAAGAAAACAATCTTCTTCCAAAGGAAAAGCATTATATTCATTGAGGTTGCAAAAAAAATGCCTCAAAATAAAAGTAAGAAACGAGAGTTTTTCCTTTTATTTTTCTCCTAAATTCCCCGTTCTTCAATGCAGAAAAAATCATGGTTGATTCAGAAACCCTTGCAAAATAGGGATGGGCAATAAAAACCATCGATGAGTGTCTTGGCCACATTCAGAAACTCTTGAAAAATAGAGCTGAATGATGGAAACCGGAAAAAGGAGAGATTACAAAAATCCCTTATGCAAAATAGCCCAAAGTTTTTGATCGGTTTTGAAATTCTTTATTTTATACCCATTAGTATGTTTGGATAGATAAGGTAGATTAAGTGATACTTGTGAATTAGAGTCACGCAGTTAGAAATATTTATCTAATTGTCATTCTAAAGTTTATCTGTTTTGTGCATAAGTAATTACTCTTTTCTAATCTTGTTTTGCTCGTAGCAAAAGGTAAGTGTAGGGCCTTGATATGCCTTATCATATTTTATGTGCTAGATTTAGTATTATACTTATCTAAATAAGGTTAAATATATGTTATTTATGTTATATTATGTCTTAAAGTATATTATTTGTACAGTCTTATAATTTGTGAGTTTTTCTGTGCAAGGAATGATTTTCTAGGCAAAAGAACAAGTGATGCCGGACTCCATGCCGGATGTATCCTGCACGGCATACACATAGAACAGAAACGGGGCTTTGCCGGATGAGATGCCGGGTAAATTCTATCCGGCATAAGTGTAAAGTCGCTTCGGTTGACCATACGACAACACATGTGTTCCACGTGATTTCCAACCGCTGCCGGGTATGATGCCGGGTATCTCCTACCCGGCATATACACTGTTTCGCGTGGAATTGGCGGTTTTTGACCGTTAACAGTTGGGCACATTTCCCACGTGTGCCGGCTATTGATGATCCGGCACGACGCCCGACAAGAGACATTTTGAAGCCCTATAAATAGACCGTGAGTCTATATCATTTGACAAACTTCAACATACCAAATCCACGCCATTCACTTCTATATTTCCGCCCACTCCATTGTTGGTGTCCAAAGAAGTCTACGGATCCATCCACGCAAGAGAAAAAGAAGACCTTGTCGGGTTAAGGCTATAAACATCTCCTTCTCCCCCTTTGTATTCTCTTCTTGTAGTTGTGTGGATGGTGATGTAGAATTCTTTGTTAGCTCCTTATTCTCTTATCTCTAAGTCCTATTTAAGGCTTTCAAAGCAAGAGTATGATAGATTAGGGTTTTGGTAATCTTTAACATTGTCCTATGCGCCGCGGGAGCAAGACCTTAGGTTTAGGGTTAACCTCTCATTCCCCCATTATTCTGTTGTATTCGCGGCATTGGCTATGCACGATGCAAGGATGGATAATGAGTTCCTTTATTCAGAACCGATTCTGGAAGTGTTATTTACGAAATGAACGGTGCCGGATGTAGTGCCGGATGGAAGATGTCCGGCACATTCACGGCCATGAATATGTCGGGTAGTGGAGGTCCGACAGGAAACCCGACACATTCATTTTGCGAGACTAAATTCTCTTTGAGACTTGCCACCCTTGATCATTGGTCATATGATACTATTGCATTGATATATTCCCAAATAAAAGTTAGTTTATTTACTTTTCTTAGTTTAGAATCAACCTTTACTTTTCCCCCCTTGTTATAGAATAGACTTTTGCCCGGATTAGGACTAGTTTTCTATAAGTCCCTTGGGTTCGATACTCTCGGTGGTAATATATTTACACTATACTCTGACCGGGTTTTATTTGCTACCCGTAGTAGAGTTGTAGGTTTAGTTTGTTATTTTATTCTTTTTATGTATATAGTTTTTCCTACAAATTTTCGTCTAGCATCTCCGCATAGAGTTAGAAACCAAATACTTTAGACGCCATTAATTTGCACCGCATAAAATCTCCCATTAATGCATCTTTAACTTCCGTGAAACTCTTCGTGAATAACAAATTAATTGGAAGACGAAACCAATTAACTTCACAAGAGTAACTCAATGGATTTAGCATTAATTCTAACAAAAACATTTGAAGACACACAAGGTCTACAAGGATACGGTAGCAATAGCGGGTGGTACGAGCGTCGGGCAAACGATGCTCACCGGGTTTTCCCAATGACAACCCGGTCTAGGTTTTTTTCATTATGATAGAGAAAGAAATATCGATGGCAAGGCTAGGTTTATGTTGCTGAACAACTACCTTTTAAGTTGGTGAAAGTTCTTACTTTGAAAACTTTGTTTGCACCCATTACAACCACAATATAGTAGAGTGCCTAGGATACCCTTAAACATAGGGCTTTTGCACAACATAGTAAAACTAAAAACCAACTTATGGAAATGATGAAGGCATTAGATGGTCGTGTTTCATTAACTATGATATGTGGACATCTACAACTAATGAGGCATTTATTTGTGTACGCCATTGGAATGATGAGTTCTTGGACGCTTTCAAAGCGTATTATTGCTTTTGATATTTTGATGATGCACATACCAATCATAATATTTGCTGAAAAACTTATGAAATATTATCTAGTGAATTTATTAGACAAGGTATTTTCAATTTCTCTAGATAATGCTTCCCACATTTAGGTGTGTAGAACTTTTAAAAGCAAATAAGACTTGAACTCTTACATAAAGGTGATTACTTGCATGTTCGTGTGTGGCGCATGTTGTAAATTTTTGTGTACAAGATGGTTTAGCTAACGTTGACTACTACCCTAGAACCACTTAGACATGTTATGAGAAAGATTAGGAAATCAATGTTGTTAAAAATGAGTAAAAAAAAAGTGTGAAGAAGCTGGTATATGACCTCGCCATTTGCTCCCGACACCCCCCTAGATGGAACTCCACAAATGAATTGTTAGTTAAGAGTAAAAAACACCAACCCATTTTGTCTAGTTTATATAACTCTATGGTTGTTCAAGCAAATCAAGAATTAATGGGACAGGACTTTTGAGAAAGGCTAATGTTGTGAGTATATTTTAAAAAATTTTGATAGTGCAACAAGGTATTCTCATAGTTTATGAACCTAATGGGCATCTTGTTATAAAGAATGCATTAGTATATCCATGCTTGCATGATAACAAACATGTTGATGGGATTAGTCCGGTTATTTACGATATGATGTCTAAATGGTTTAACTATTTCAATGAATTCCTTTGATTTATTGTATTGCAACTGCTCTTGATCCTCAAATAAAATTGGATGGTCTAAAAATTGCTTGATTATTATTATGTATTTTATTCCAGGAGGTCCACCGAAACAGGTTATGTTCAAGAACATGTAGAAAAGGTTAATGTGGCCTTGAAAAAGCTACATGATGAGTACACTTCTAAGTATCGTCCAGATGAGCTTTCTTCTGCTAGTGGTAGTGGTTCCTCTTCTAAACCACCACACCCCGGTAGCAAAAGTACTTTGATTTCTAGATAGGTTATTTATCAAAGTACTTCTTTATCAAAGTACTTCTTTTGATTTCTAGTATTTGGAATAAAAGAGCAGCGTGTACGCGTAAACGGATCTCAAATCAGAGCTAAAATGAAGAAATTAGACTCAACTGGATCTTTCCGGAACCGGTCAGAATTGCCTCGGAACCGGTCAGAACCGATCGGAACCAGAACCGGAACCGCTTTGGAACCGGTTGGAATCAGTTTTTTGAACGAATCCGAAGTGAATACAGTTTTCGGAACCAGAACCAATTCCACCGGTTCCGAATACAAATACACATGTTCCGAAACTGGAACCGGAACCGTGGCCAGCATTACTGCCTCTCTTCATTAGTCTTTTTCTCAAATCATAATTGACTCTTCATCTCTGTTATTCCTCTTTCTCACGCACCGCCTCACACCATTCTCCTTCGATGTGGTTCAAAAGTTTATGCGTCATCCTTCACCTTCTATTCTCCTTCTTATTCTATGTAAACTCTTTGCTCTTTTCCGTTCCATGCTCTTCATCCTCGACCCTAACTGAGGACATACACACATGCGCCTTCCTCTTCATTTACAAATATAACCAGCGAACAAAAACGCTTGTGTTCTGTGCATCTCTTCATTAACTTTGTGCATCTACTCTCCTACAATAATCTGGAACTGCTGCATCTCACACACCGAACAGGTTGAGGAATTCCATCCGAAAATCATGAGTTGAAGAAACAGAAATCTGTAAGAAAGTTGAGTCCGAATTCGGTTAAAACCCTTCCTTTATTTCGAATCCTTTCCAGTCCCGATTTGGAATTAAATCCACTTTTAACTCAATGTTCTTATTTTTGTTCCTTCTTCATATGATAAAACGTCAGAACTGGCCAGGATTGAAGCCAAATACAAGCAAAACCTAATAGACTTTAGGGCTTTCTTGTATGAGTAAGTGAAGTTTATTTTTTTCCAGCCATGGCAATGTATTTTTTGAACAAACTTTTAATCACTTCTCTGCCTCTTTTAATAGAGCCAAAAGGTCGATGTGCGACGGCTAAGGACTAAAACCCAAATCAGAAAGAAACCTAAGGTGATTATTTCTTTTAAATTACTTGGTAAACTAGGGTTAATTATTATTATTTTATTTATATATTATACAAATTTCAATGCTAACCTCCATATTTTGGAGTCTTGCAGTGGTTGGGTATAGTTTGAATATCTGGGGCCGGTTTAAGTGTAACTTATATCTAATATGATTGTCATATGATCATAACTGGCTAATTTAATAAGTGGTTAGCTGGTTGTAGGTGGTTAAACTTTAAGTGTTAATTTACAACTTTTAGGGTGCTACTAATAATAAGGTGGATAGTCTCTCAAAATGTGGTACCAATGGTATGAAGGTTATAGCCTACTAAGTTGTTAAGTTGATTAAATAAAATAGATATAATTAAGTGGGTAAATCAACAGATATCTAATGTGAGATTATCCTGATTTAGAAGTAATTAATAAATAAGTGGGAGAAACTGATATAAATGACTATTTGATGACTGATGGTAAGTTAATGTAATAAGTTAGAATACGTTATTTTAAGAATTGAATGTATGTTTTAAGTTGATTAAGTACGTATGCATACATACATAAATATGTATACAAGTTTTGGGTTTTGAAACACTTCTATTGTGTTAAATTAGTTGGCTTAGATTAATGAATTGTTTAGTTGTAGTCAAGATAAAAAATGGTAGGTTTGAATAAATTGTAGATGACATTTTAATTAGACTTTGAGAATAAAATGAAGTGTAATCAATGGTTTTGGGATTAGTTTGTTTATAATAGCGATTGAAGGTGATTTTGGTGGTGGAAAAGAAACCCATATTAATTAAGATTTCTAGTTGCTCTTGGTGCTTAAAAGAAAATAAATTAATTTTGAGCTAAGGTTAAGATAAATAAGTAAGACTAAAAAATGTTATTTTTGTGTTGTATTTCTATTTAAATATTTATTTCATAATTACTTGTGACATAGACTATGACTCATCTAATTGGTTAGTCTACTATTCAATAACCATATTCCTATTGGACCTAGATCTAAACCATATACATTAGACCTATGGCTTTTTACCTCACCTAAATTAGTGATAATGGCCCCAATGAGTGGACCTTAGAGATTTTGGACCACTCTTGTTTATTGGACCTTTCAAACCCAATTCAATTTCAGTGGCCATACCTAATATGAGTAGATTGGGCCAGACTGAGGATAAAACCTAGAACCCAAGAAAGAGACCCATTTCAAAAGAATGGGAGATTAACTTAATTAGAGATAGTAAGTATAGATTGAAAGAGATAATAAATAAGCT
The DNA here is from genome assembly GCA_023374045.1 of Limonium bicolor. Lineage (NCBI taxonomy): Eukaryota > Viridiplantae > Streptophyta > Magnoliopsida > Caryophyllales > Plumbaginaceae > Limonium > Limonium bicolor. The sequence continues at coordinate 65,931,238 of CM041782.1, read as the reverse complement.
TTGGATGAAGGAATAAGGTCAAGAGATAGAGCCAATCTTAATGTTAATCTAACTTGACAAATAATGAAATAAATATGGTGTAAATAATGAGTACGACTGGCTAAAAAATTGTGGACTAGAGTAATGGATTAGTATAAACCTATTTAGAAACAAACATATGAGGGTTGAAGCCACACGAGGGCTAACCATATTTGGATATGAACTGGGTCATTTTAATTTGGACTTGATTAGAGTTTAAGTGAACTTATTTTAGGTTTAATGGATTCTGAATATCCTATATAAAACCAATAAAGGATCCAATTTATATGGAGTTATTATAAACTAGTCAAGGAATTTAGTAATGTTATTATTTTAATTAATTTAACCTAAAGATAGTATACATTGTGATTGTTTTATCAAGGGGAATACAATGGACTTTTAAGTTTGAATTGGTAGAGCAGAAAAAGAAAAAGGATTAAATACTCTGAGTGAGTGAACTAATGAAACATTAATTATTATCTCTCCTTTTCAATCTTGGATTTGAATAATGAGATGCATATGGATAGATTTGGATGATTGCATGTACATAACTAGATTTGATGATTGAATGCACATGGCTAGAGCATTATATATAAAGCTGCATATTCCAGGTATGTTATCATGACACCTGAATGCCCCAAGGTTGCCTTGGGTTTGCGTGATTGTTTGTATGAGTGACAAGAAGATATGTATGCTAATTTGACAATATGATTGTACTCTCGCATGTGATGTGTTACAATGTTGGATTGCTATGGATTTTTGTGTCTTGAACATTTATGTAAACTTACATAAAACAAGTAATACTTTATACCATATGGTATGAAGAAAACTTATGAAATTATGATCAAGGAAACAAGTTAAATGTTGGATTTGATATCCACTATATACAATACCGAAGTACATTTACTTAGGCAAAGATATAGAAGACCATTATTAAATAGCAAAGGTTAATGAATCAAGTATTCAAGATATAAGTTACTTAAGCACAATTCTTAGGTAACCACGATGGTGACCATTATTAAATGGCAGGTTGAGGTATTTTATGTGAGAATCTAGGTACAACTTGGTCGCGCGTTGTGTGCACTAGTAGATGTTATAACATGCTCATCTAGATGTTGGTAAGTCTGGATAGTCCTAATGAGGTGATGGCCGGGTCATCCCGTCTAGTGTGGGCCACTGCCCGTAGGTGTCCTGCCTTATAATAGGGAGATGTGTCATCCTAACCATGATGACACATTATGTTTATGGGATAATGAATAATGGGATATCAGCTACCACTACAGTATGTGTATGTATTCAATATATATTATGAGATAACATAAACTCCACAATTGGTGACACGGGAATCCTGAGGACTTAAACACTAACATAAGCTAAAGATTGATTAAAGGTCAACCCTTATATGTTTATTATGGTTGGAGCTTATCTATGGTGTGAGCAGTTTGAATATGCTTATTATTATATGTGCTTACCTGTGAGTGATGTGTGCAGTCTTTATATGCTTTTTGAAATACCCATAAAAATTAAGCCATAAATATTATAGAAATTAATTGTTATTATTATTATATGCAATTAGTTATAGTTTTACTAATTTGGTACTATGGGGAAATATATTATATAGATGAGTTGCAATTATTTTATATATTTTATGTCGTAGCATTAGTAAATGGGAGGTTATTGGAATGATGTTGGTGATGTAATTTAACTGGTTTTAGGAATCATGTAATTATTGGACCAGAGAAGCTAAAATAATTATTTTACCCTCTTTCCTAAATAATTCATTATTTTTATTTCTATCTTCTACAGAGGTGATTATGATCATCTTTATCTTCTTCTAGAATTAATCATCCAATTTTACTTATTATCTCTTCCTAAAATAATTATCCTTATCTCTCTCCAAGATAATTAATTCTTATCCATTTGTAACTGATTAATTATTTTACTTCTTACCTTCTCCAAATTAATTATTTATTTACTTCTTATCTTCTCTTAAATTATTTACTCCATAATAATTTATTATCCTTTTAAAACTAATCATTATATTATCCTCCTCCTTTCTTGTAAATAAATTATTCTATTTAAACTCTCCTTTCTTCCCCATCTTCATCATCGACCGCGCGACGTTGTACGCCCATCTTCTCCAAATACCAAATCTCCTATTCTTCCTTTGTTTTCTACAAAACTTCCCCCTTGGTGCCAATTAGAGTCGTTTGAAGGGTAAGTGCAATCATATTAGTTGGGGTTTACAAGGTTATGATTGAATTACATTTTGTTGGTGGATTGTTGAAAGTGTGCACATTAAATTTTAGATCCCGAGTTCATTAATGGTGGATGCTATTGATTGGGGTGGTTGTCTCTTCTTGGCTGAACATGGACTCCAGGTAAACTTCTGTGCTCATCATCAATTTCTTGTATGGGTTGTGAATTGTTGAAGGATTATTTAAAACCTTTATTTGGGATTTTGGAAGTTGGAAATTTATTTCCTCCGTATTATAGATTCAACGGTTTTGCAATTTAGAATTGATTACTATTTTGGGAGACTTTCACTAGATTAATTACTTGGTTGGTACTGATTGGGGCTCCATGTAAATTGTTGGTACCTTTATGGTGCTCCGTGTAAATTGTTGGTACTTCTTACCCTGTGTATATATATATCTATTTACGCTGCGAACACTGAAATGCATTTAAGCTCTATGATCTACTCCTTTAGGTCAGAAGTACCTTCTGGGTGTGCACACTTAAGGACTTAGGGTGAGGTTATTATTGTTGCGGCCCCAATTTGGGTGTCTGTCCACGTATACTTGTGGTTGACTCCTGGTGAAAGCTCTCCCGAATTATTTTGATGGATGGTGATTGTTGGAAATGGTTTTGGTTTGGAAATGAAAGTTGATTGTGTTGCGGTTTATTATTCAAAAGGAGTTTTCAAAATGTATTTTACACAATGCGACAGAGTTTACTCAATTTCCCTAATTTGCGCAATTCCTTCATGTTTTGTATATTGTTTTCTGATCGCATGTATGGATTACTGAAGTTAGGGCTGGGAGATGTGCTGTCACATAGCATTTGAGTTGATAAATGATTTAGTTATCATATTCAAGTTGCAATATTTGAGCTACAATATTTGGGTTACAACATTTTAGTTATAATGTTTTTGGGAACTTATTTTTGTTGAATTGGTAGAGAAATAGTCTGAGCACTCAAAGGGTTGAGTGTGGCGGTAGCACTCTAGATTTAAAGTATTTTCCATTGTGTTTTTTGGTAAACATTCACTATATATGCCTATAAAACATTCACTTTCCATTATCATTAATGGTATGGTCAATTTGCACTCTTCCCAACACCGTTTTCATTCTGATTTCTGCAACTTTGAACATGTCCGAACGTCTGTCCGGACATCCATGTTCGGACAGGCCCCGAGAGCTATTTTTATTTTCGCAAGGTTGTGGTGTCCGGACAAAGTGTGAGGACGAGTTTGGTCTGGGGGTTGGCGTTCGACTTCCGTCTAAACTTCGACGTCCGACGTATGTTCGAACACACTATGGTTTCTATCTCGACTTGTGTCCGACCTTCCGAACTTCCAAGGTCGACACAAGTCCGGACAGATCTTGTTTCTTCTTCTTTTTTTCTTTTCTTCTTCTTTCTTTCTTCTATCTGGAGATCTTGTTTCTCCGTTTTAAGACTCGTTTGAAGTCCGTTTTTTATTCTATTTGTGGCATTAGATTCGTATCGACGAGTTCTTTCATTTTAAGGCAAAATCCAGGGTGTTAAACTTTTATTATTTGACCTCACCTGTGACTGATGTATGCAACATGAGTTCATGGTATGATTGGTGATTACTACTTGGTTTTATTATCCTTATATACATGTATGCCTTAGATTGAAATCTTGGATGAAATAAATTGGTAACTTTGCCCAAGTAACCTAAGTGTAAAGTGAAAGGGTACTAGGGTTGAATAATAGCATACTCAGCGGTTGGGCTGACCCCTCCAGTCAATATTTTTTTCACAGGTGTGTAGATAAAGACACTTAGCCGAAGAGCGGGGTTGGGTAGCTTTGGTTGATAATTACGGGAGATGTCCCTATTTTGATTATGTATGTATCTTGTGATACAAATGTATTCTATTACAGTTGTATATAGGATCTAACACTGTAAATATTGTTGTAATTATATCTAATCATGCACATCCTTTGGGGTAGTGTATGGTAGCCTTGTTGTACATCAGGTGTGCAACGGTGGTGGCATCCCGTAGGTTTAATTTCCGCTGCTAGCTGATATTAAGTTGATCAGTATGAATAACAGGGACCGTACAAGATTTGATGAATTAGAGGCAAGGGATGTTACAATGGGGGACTTCGCCAGGGTTGTGACATGACTATAGAGGAGTACGTCTGTAAGTTCATCCCCTTGTCTAAGTAATTGTTAGAGCTAGATGAGAACCGGTAGGCTAGGAAGTTTGAGAGTGGACTAAGGCTAGACATCAGGGAATTTATGGCCACTTTCCGGGCATAAGACCTCCGGGATGTCTCTGTTGTGGCTCTCATGGTAGAGAGCGAGTTGGGGCGAAGTAGTCGGTGGGGAAGGATCAGAAGAGAAAGCACATGTCTGATGATTCTGGGAAGAAGGACCATGCTTCTTCTCAAAAGAAGCTACATTATGGTCATCAGAAGACTTTCTCTTCTTTTTCTGGAGCGAAGTGTGAATTCTGTGGCAGGTCTCATCGTGGTCAAAAGTGCTACAAGAAGGTGGGAGCGTGCTTCAAGTGTATCCTTGGAGCACTTCATAGCTGATTGGTCGTAGGATAATAGGGAAGAGGCTATTCATGAGGTAGGGTCCAAGGCAAAGTTGGGTCAAAGAAGCCTCGGGCTCAGTGATAAGTGCGAAATATATTTATTTTTAGGGCTTTAATTCTTACTATTTTGATAACAATTCATGCCATATTTCTCACTTATCATATGTTTTCTCTAGATTTACGTTTTGAGAACTGATATATTTTATGTGTCAAATGTAGGTAAAAGTTATGATATTGCATTCTTCACTTCATTAGCTTCACAATGGAACAAACGAAAAGCAAAACAGAGTCCAAACGAAGAATCTAGGCCCTGTTGAAGTTTTGTCCGGGCATGTGTCTAGATATACACATGCCAAAACTAGCAAATCCTATAAGTGTCGGGATGATCGTCCGGATAGAGACACCCACCCGGACAGACAAATGCACGCCCGGGACTTTAGCCATGCTTCAAGATTATTATTTTAATCAATTCATTCAAAAGTTACTCTCGCTGCTCATCATTGATGACATTCACTCACAGTTACAACAATAGAGTATAAATATTCATTATGGACAACTGTATGGAGTATGCTACCGCGCCGCACAGAGGGGGCTTCGGCCTCCTCACTTCTTCCTCTCACCACACCCCACAAGTCCACCATTGTTAGCACTCCAGTAGCAAGGATGGAGTCCATCCGATTACTGATTGCATTCTCTACACATAAAGGAATCAAGCTCTTTCAACTAGACATCAAGAGTGCTTTCCTAAATGGATATGTCAAAGAAGAAGTGTAAGTTGAACAACCTCCAGGTTTTGAGACACAATAAGGAAAACATGGTACTCAAGCTTGACAAGGCTCTCTATGGGCTTAAACAAGCTCCAAGATCATGGTATGACCGCTTGTCCTCCTATCTATTAGACAACCACTTCAAAAGAGGTAAGGTAGACAAAACCTTATTTGTTTACAACAACAAAAGACATTTCTTGATTGTGCAAGTATATGTTGATGATATAATCTTTGGAGCTTCTGATGAGAAGTATTGCAAGAAATTTGAGACATTGATGAAAAAGGAATTTGAGATGAGTGATCTAGGAGCATTGAAGTTCTTCTTAGGACTTCAAGTCAAGTAGGATAATGAAGGGATAGTCATATCCCAGCAAAAGTATATAAAGGATTTACTGAAGAGATTTGGAATGGAGGCATGTAAATCGTTTGACACACCTATAGCAGTTGGCACAAAAATGGGCATCACGACTGATGACCAACCGGTCGATCAGCAATCATACAGAGAGCTGATCAGTTCTCTACTGAACCTGACTGCTAGTATACCTGACATTATGTAGTGTTTGCCTATGCGCCAGGTTTCAAGCAGATCCAAGAGAGAGTCATCTCACAGCTATGAAAAGAATCCTACGTTACCTAAAAGGGTCCATAAATCTTGGTCTCTTTTATCCAAAATTTACTAATTGTAATATTGTAGGCTTTTCAGATGAGACTATGGGGGATCTATCACCAATCGAAAAAGTACATCAGGGACAACATTCTTTATTGGATCATGTTTGATCGCATGGGGATCACCAAAACAACAAAGTGTAGCAATCTCAACTTCTGAATCTGAATATGTAGCTGCAGCAAGCTGTTGTGCTCAATTTTTGTGGCTCAAACAATAAATTAGAGATTATGGTGTCAACACAGTACGTTGCCAATTATGTGTGATAATACTAGTGCCGTATCTATTTTCAAAAATCCTGTACATCATTCTAGTACCAAGCATATTGACATTAGACATCATTTTTTTAGAGATTGATGTGAAAAGGAATTAGTTGGCTTAAAGTACATTTCTACCGAAAATCAATTAGCAGACATTTTTACCAAACCCCTAAGTAGAGAAAGGTTCAACAAGATTGTTCATGATCTTGGAATGATAGTCATTAATCACGATTAGGCTATCTTTTGATTCCCACGATCGGTCACCAACACTTGAGAAACACATCAAGTACATCGTTCTGAATAGTCAATGTTCAGTTTAATGCATGGAAATTATGTCAAACGACTACTTGAAACAGATATGTCAGCATTTCACAAGAAGTACGAATATAATAGGGAGAGTGTAACGGTTAGAAACGGGAAAAGCTCCAACGGATCGATGACAACTGTCACGACCACTGCCATTGTGAATAGTATCATTGGGACATGTCAGCGAGTGGATGAGGAACGGTCGCCGACCATTACTCGATAACTATAAAAGGGCGATGAGAGTTTTCTCTCGTCACGCTATTTGCCCTCACTTTCTCTAAATCTTTAAGCATTCAAGAAACTTCTTTTCTCCCTTACAACACTCTAGTAAGCTTTGTGTGAAAAATCCCTCACCTCACAGCCGCTCAAGAACTCTCGATCAAAAAGTTAGTAAATTCCAGCTACTCCTTTGATAAAAAAATGGCACCAAAATTTGCTCTTCGCTCCAAGACAAAGGCCATCCTCAGGGATGTTTCACCACAATAAGTGGCCGACATACAGCCGACAGAATCTATCATAGTGGCGTCATCACCTCGTCTTTCTAAGCAAGAGCAAGACCAACTTGTTCAACGGGTTATGGATGAAGGCAAACTACTACAAGAGGAGGTAATCTATATAAACCACCATCTACCTACAATTCACCACCTCATTCAATCCGAAATTCTCAAACCCAAAATCTTACCCACTTCAACTCCCACCGAAAAACCAGCCATGACCTCCTCCACTCCATCACTGAAAATCACCACCAAACAATCCAAAGCTAAAAACTCAAGATCCTAAAAGGTCAAGGCCACTCTACTGCTATAACGAGTCGCACAACTCGCGCCTCCAAACACAGTAAAGCCAAACAAGAAACTTCAAAAAGAGCCCACTACACACCTAAAGGAGCAACTCATCAGTTGCATTTCACCGACGACAAGGAGGCAACTCCCTCAGCGGTCATTAAAGCTGTCGTCCAACAGTTATAAGAAGAAGAAGTTTAAAGTGACAAGAAGTCACAAAATGAAGTTTCAGTGGAAGAAAGGGGACAAGATGAAGGTGTGACCACACCTGACTCAGAGGAGGAAACAGAACTCCTCGCTCAAACCACGGTACCTATCAACAACCGTTCACTGATGCCTCAACGATCGAGTCATCAAGGAGATAGTGACACAGACACATCCTCACCAGTCATACTAACGATTGAGGAGCGTGAGAAATCGGAGAAGGCCAAAGGCAAGCAAAAGATGGTGCTGTCACAACATGCTCAAGAGCTCGACGAGCTCTTCCAATCTAAAAAGGTGATTGTGAAGCCACAACCACCTCAAACTCTCAAGCGCCTAAAGAAGCTCAAGGAGTTAGAGCCAACCATGATCAAGGCTGAAAATGTCAACGACAAGTCTTGTCCAGTCTTACCAAAAATATTGGACTTGGACTGGATGGAGAAGATGGGTATTGGAAAGATCCAGGAGCTGCTAGAGTTCCAAGGATGGGTGGACTTCTTTTAGAAGCCTGTCGTCGTCTACACCGAGCTGCTCAAAGCACATGCGCCATCTGGGACCACTCCAGAGCAACGATGACGATGACTACCTCATCTCCACAGTCTAGGGCACCCACATTAACATAACAAAGTCTTGGATCTGTAAGACTTTCAACTTAGAGTCAGAAGGGCTGGTTATTCCCAAGGACACCACTTGGAATGATCTAGGACATCAAGAAGGGAAGATGGTCCAGATGCTCAACGAAGGGGCTACAATGAAGAACTTACACGCCGTGGAGATTTCCATCCCCTACAGGGTCCTCTTTAGTATCCTCACCCACAACATCACCCCGCGAAATCAGCGAACATACATCATCAATGCACGAGATGTGAGATTGCTATATATGCACTCA